>JACKQL020000178.1:0-67735 GCA_018296165.2 Termitomyces sp. T153 | reverse complement strand
CGACACATACCTAGAGAATATCCTTCGCCTGAAAAAGCAGGAAACTCCAAATGTGGGACCAACCTCAAACTCAGTGGTGATTGAGTATATTACTTATCAATACTTGCCCTAACCAGAACAGTGGCCAACAGGATCACTTCACAGGAGCCGACAATCTCCAGAGCAGGAGATACTGGGACAATTGTTAGACACACCAATGGCATAGTCCGAAAACGACAGGCTACAAAACTCGTTACAGAGTCGCGGGAATGTGAGGCACAACAAAGAGCCCCACTACTACCGTTAGCGAGAACAAGTAGTCGACAGTCTACATATAGGAAATATTGGTACACTCAACGACTCTTTACATCTATAGTACTATTTCTTGTACTTTTCATCGTGGATGATGTACAAGCCATATTTCGCCTGATAACTTGCGGTAAGTAAAAGATATATCACCTACCTTACGAAGCAATTCCTTTCTTAGTCACCGACAGTCTACCAGACAAGAGATTATATTTATAACTACTCCTCATCGTTAACATCACACAATCTGAGCTGTCATCGTCCGTGGATGATGTTCAAGCCATATTTTGCTTTGAAGTTCTCAAAAGATGTGTCGCCCAGTGGTGGGGCCTTCCCTTCTTCATGATATGTAGACCAATTGGCACACAGAAATTTCCAAATCTTCACCGCGTACTCCCACTGTTCTTCTACCGTGTCATCCTCATCAAAATCCGTTCTTCGTTTGTGTTCAAAGATGCTTTTAAGAGAGTTCACTCGGCGGTAATCTACGGCATACCCATACCAATGGAAGCGAGCTTTCATATGTCAGTCAGTCAACTTATCGCAAATCCGAGACTTACGAGGTGCCACGTGGTGCCGTAATTCTCGGTAAAAATTGTGTAGTTCTGGACATCTCAAGGTATCGGGGTCTACATCCTGGAGCCGAGTAGGAAGCTCAAACTCCTTATCCGGGCAATCGTGTTTATATGCTTGGGTGAAATTCGAAAAGTAAGGTCTACCATCGAGACATGTGATGTTTCTATCGAGGCCGTATAAAGAATTATGCTTGACGCCGTCCTTGTGAATTTCAAGGAGCAGCTTGAAGACCTGCGAACTTGAAAGAAAGAGTGCATAAGGTAGTCAATCCCTGGATCAAATAAGATGCTCACCTAAAATTTGAGATGCCTGTACCAGTTAACTCGCCTGAGCCACAAAATTGATACACCATACAAGCACCATCAACAAGGATGTCACGCTTCGCTGTTTTCCAAGTAAGCTTGGATTCGTACAATCCATAAAGTTTTGGGACTCCATTGCCATAGAGGGACTTGTTGCAACAGAAGCAGTCTTGATAGATTTTCGCTTCTTGAATGTAACTCTGGAGTTTCTGGGAATAAAGTGTTCGTTTGTGACCAAACAATATCTTGACGACAACTTCACAAGGGGAAGGCTCCTTGGGCAACGAGATCCTTCCTCTATAATGAAATTCGCCATGTTGGAAGTCATTGTACAACAATTCAGTCACGTCCACGACAGCAACAATGCCTGGCGGCATGATTTTGACAGAGCTGCTCTGTTGGAAAGTAACCTGTTTAGAAGCTACTGCCTCCAAAAAGCGAGATACGATATCAGAAGAGAAGTTGACAGAAAGGGACATGAGCTGAAAACGTTATAACAATATTCGTTCGCAACTGCTTTAAAACACAAAAATCGAACATCGGCAGATCGCGCCGGTGATCCGCGTGATTTTTTTTGGCGCACTCTTGCGGAAGTAAAAAATAAGTACAAGGGTGCTTGTCGAACCCTGACGACCGAACTTTCTGCATAAGATGGGACATACATCACAAATAAAACTTCTCCAGCTTGAACTACATTCGTCTGCAATGAGTACATAATATGGGCAGCAATGTATGTTTTCACCTTTGCTTATTTCTCGCTCGTACGGGTTTATTTACTACAGATATCACGATATCTCGCGATCGTCAAGTCTATCGTATTGTCAATCCAACTGTTCCTATGAAGGACTTGTTGAGGATACGGTCACGGACCTACATTTAGTCACGCTTCGTATGTTTTCCGTCGTTCGTTACGTGTCACACCTCAGTGTGAGGATACGGACTAAGCACGATTAACCTGGATAGGAGAACGTACTAAGCGTGATCTTCTTGGGGCGCCGAGTGAAACAAGAGACCGGGTGCAGAAGAGACAGAATGTGGAGACCATGTGATGCAAAAACGTGTTCCGAGATCTAGAATTAGATCAAGGCGGAGCTTTTTTGTCCTCAATTTTATCCAACCATTTGTTCTTTGTTCCTACTTGTTCTTGTTTGTTGCACTTACTCTGATTATCCTCGATTTTGACTATTTGATACATTGAACACATATTTTTTTTTTATTCTTAAATTCATGTGATCATGAATCTATTGGCATACAATATCAATCAATATGCAAGGGTGGGGCTTTCTGAGTTTTTTGTAAGTAACATGTCTGTAGATAGAATGTTATTGTCTAATTCAGCTGCAAGAAATAAAGGAAACTTGTCTGGTCTGATGATTGTATTCAAGTTACTAGTGTTATTGCTAACATAGTGGTAGCATTGGTGGCATTGTTGTCATTGTAGCAAAACTGCTGATGGGGTTGCTTGAGTTTGCCTCTGGAAAATGTCACTATTACACACCAAAAGCCAGTATTGGGGCCAGTAATTGTTGGCATAGTTTGCTGCTCATTGAGGGTCTTTACAACACTGGGTTAAAACATTCAAGGGGCAGCCAAGGAGAATATCCATAAGCTGGAGATCTGCTATGTGAATCTGGAGGTAAAATGTGATGTTGCCAATGGTGCAGAATACATTACTTGCTAGGCCTAGCAATTGATCCATTATGCCATTAGCACTCTGCATATGTTGAGAATGATACTCAGATTGTAATGTATCTCAACAGGTTGCCAGCAAGTTCAGCCAACATAGAAATGATCTGAGACCCACCTCGGTCTGGAGTACATGATCAAAAATGGCCTTGGCCTGTTCAATGTCATAGATTGGAGGCATTGTTTGGTAGGCACCATCCTGTTACTTGTTTGGAGCAGCAAAGTTACAAGTGTTGGGAGGAATGTAGTGATTGGGGATACCAGAGAATGGATGCAGAGGTGGCTGAGAGTCAGAAGTGCTAGTGATTAGGACAGGGTTGGCAGGATGAGGAGCTAATCCAGGCACTTTACCTTTGTCACTAGCATTGGCACTAGAGTCAGTAGTGGGTGCAGAGTCAGTAGCAGCAGTGGCAGGAGGTTGTAAGGGCAACCTCTGGAGGCTGTGGCTCAATCACATGACTGGCAGAGGGAGATCCAAAGTCTGGCAGAGGGAGATCCAAAGTCTATTCAGTATCTACAAGAAGTTCTAGAGTTCTAGCTACTCACCTGGCAGAGGGAGATCCAAAGAGAACAAGTCTAAGGATCTCCAATGCCAGTGTTTGGAAAATTTACTCTAGAGCTTCCGGAAAAAACACCCAACAACAACCAAATCCAGAGTCCGATCAAAAGTGGAAATCCATTGTAAATGGCCTCAATCTCCAGACTCCTGGCATGTGACCACCTACCAATAAGACCAAAAGATAGCCCTTGGTCAAAAGTACTTGTGGTCCAAAGATGGGAGGCCTACAACGAGCAGTAGGCCCAGAATACAGGAAACAATCCAGGGGTCTGGTAAGAGGCCATGTGGAAGGGGCAACACTTGTCAGAATTATGGACAGAGAACTGGTGCAGCCTGAGGGCTAGAACTGGGACCAGCAGATAGGGAAAGCAAAGGAGAATGAAGTAAAACTATAAGGACAGAGAACAGGACAAAGGGGGAGTTTCACTGCAGAAGTGGCATTCATTGGAGAAGGTGTGATGATACTTAGCAGCACTGACACTGAGCAAAGCTTTCAAACACTCAAGAGCACTGACAATACTGGAGGTAATGATATGATTGGCTGGCTCAGCTTCAATGACAGGGGCAGGCATAGCAACAGAGGCAGCAGGGACAATACCAGGACAGGAAGAGCTAGTGGTGGCAGTAGCAACCAACTTAGCAGCACTAGTGTCTTGTCTGTGCCTTTCAAGGCCCACTTAGCACCTTCAAAAGACATCCTTGACATGGGTTATTGGATGGTTGTCAGGCATGCTAGCTGTCTTATTAGTGCCAGGATAAAGTTGCATAACTGCAGCTTTCCATTTGGGATAGGTGTAGCAATGCTCCTCTAAAGTGCCAGCAGGACCAAAAGAGTTGCTGAATTTTAGAATGCCAAGCCAGGTTTCTGCTGTATTGTATGAGACATAACAAGCTGTGTATTCCTTTTTCTGAGTTTTATTGGTAATGCCACAGTCACCAAACAAGTATTCAAGTTCATGGAAATACTCCACTAGCTCATGAGTATGGGACTCATCCCACTTGGGGGCAGTAGAGTCATTGCACAGTGGCATGCACATGCAGCAGACCAGATGCTTGTCATCAGCCATTGCAATTGTTGGATTTGTTGTTGGAAGAGGGATAGGTGATGGTGGGAGCTGATGAAGTTCAGGAAAGAAGGTCAGGGGGATAGGTGATGGTGGGAGCTGATGAAGTTCAGGAAGAAGGTCAGAGAATTAAGTGGCATTAGTGGAAAAACAGGGGTGTTAAGGAAACTGAAAACATGACTTGTATTGACTTGACATCTTAAATGAATCTATTATATTTATGTTTTCCCAAAACAACAGGAGCCACATGATATTTGGCAATGTATCAAATCAGCAATTTTGCTGATGTACAACAATGCCAACTGAGTCAGTTGGCTATGAACATATCTAGCATGAGCACCTACCTGGAATAGAAGAGACATTGGATCACCTGAACACATCTATGAATCCAAATGGGTCTCAAGAAGACTTCATTTGTAGGAGAGTTGCAGCCAATAGACAGTGCCAGTTCTTGGGAATAGGAGGGCAAGCAGAGCCAATGGTTGAGACAACAACTCATATACTTGGATAAGAGAAAGTGGAAGAGCCTCAGGCAGAAAGATGCCCAGGGCATAAGGAGCCACTAGTGGAACCAAAGGTGGAATTAGTCTCCCCACAGCTGACATGTGGGAACACAGACAAGGCTAAGTCAGGACCACAGTGGAATGAAGAACATCAAAAAACATGATGTAACCAAAAGAGTGAACTACTGAAGGATCTGGAATTGGGACCTGAGGTTCCATGGAAAGATACTGGTCAACAACTAAGGGTGGTATTTTGAAGGTACCAATGGAGTAGCTTCAGTGGATAATACAAGACATCAGTATGTCATGCAGTTGAGAAAACATAGACAAAATCCAAGGGAAAGCACTGATGGTAGTAGTAAGGGCAGCACAAGCCCAAGGACAACAACGATTGCAATTACAATTCAGGATTAAAAAGGACCAGGACAAAGTCCTGAGAAAGGAGACAATAATGAAGATAGGGAAGATCTGCTTAGTAGCAAGGAAGAGGATAAGTTGTGGCATTGCAGTATGCAACAAATCACATAACCACTAAGGTGCATGTTTCATGCATTTTCAGTACCCGTGGCTTTGTAAGCCAGAGGGGACTGGGTTGATCACAGCGAAAGAGCTAATTGGGGCCATATAACCTGTAGATATAACACAAAATGTAGTAAGTACTACAGGATCCGTAAGTAAAGTAATATTGGGTAGGTGATAAGATAAGCTCACCCTCAGTGTCGGGACACACTAGTGTAGACGGCTGAGGGAATAGAAATATGTGTATGTTGTATTTTATAATCACGAGAAGTAAAGTTTGGGTAAAGAATAGTAAAAAAAAAGAGATAGAAAAGTGAGTGCGGCACAGTGGAAAACCAAATCAGGAAAAATGACGAAAAAGGAAACTCAATGTATGATGTCACGATCTGCCGAGTAAAATCGCTAACAGTTTCCTCAGTGTGTCGACCTGGGACCGCTTTCTCGTGAGGAGTTTCAATCCTGACGCTGTCGCTTGCGGTTCCTGCGTCCCGTCTGATAAGCTACTTGATTCTTTGGCAGAGTCCTTCAACATGTATAATCAGCACAACGCAGGTTTTGAATGAAGGATATCCTTACGCAGGCCGGATACCACTTGCTTCGAAAGTAGGTAGACTGTTCCACCAAACTTTGTCAACAGGCGGAGTATTTATCTTGTCTGTATCGACGCCGTTGACTCCCAATGCTGCTGATAACCATATGTATAGCGCGACATTGTCAGCGGTCCGATAGGGAGGAGATATAAATAAGTCCCCGCTACCGTCACGTCGTCTTAGGAAGTAATAGCTAGAAGTAGCAGTTGTGAGCACCGCGTACTCGGCATCTTCTTCGATCAGCTGGCTCCAAATCTGTCGTTACAATCAGAAATCTTGAAGAGCTGATGCGGAAGTATTACTACTCGTTGACATACCTGGCGCAGTATCTTATCCCGGGTCTGTTCAATAGCTGTGCCAGCGCCACCAGCATCATCGGTGGTGTTACTAAGAACCTCTTCTGGCCAGACATATTGGATAGCCATTCCAGGTACAAACTGTTTCTCTTTGCTCGAGTAGTACCACCCTGTGACGTCTCTAAGAATTTGTTCCGTGAGTACTTGTGTGGTTTTGACTTCTATGACTGCTTTGACAGAGAAAGAATCGCCATAGAGCGGTGTATGGAGTCCATTCCAACTAGCAGGAAGGAGGCATGAATGGATTCCAAAGTCAGTGATATTCTTTGTGGCATTGGTCGAGGATGCGAAAAAATGATAGTTAGATTTTTGGAAGTCCGGTGATAACCACCGTTTGAAAACAGCTGTATGCTCAGGTACGCGTTGAGTTTGTTCTCGAATCTGCTCGTGAGCCAGATGGTAGGCCATGATTTTAAAGACTGGGGCGAGGCATTCTTGTTCAAATTGGGATTCGTTGTCCTTTTCTAGGTGATGGAGTCGTTTGAACGGCAATGTAGTCGATGCAGGATGCACGATGGCTACGAATTGACTTCTTATCGGCACAAGAATTGCCGTCAGCTGTCGTTCAATTCCATCACGCAATTGCTCAACAAGGTCAGGTACTGGCACAATGCTATCAAGAACAGGTGTAGGCGGGGAGTCATCGATTTTTCCGCCTGTAGTTGAAGTGCTTTCAGCATAGCAGATCGGGGTTGGTTTTCCGGTGAAATCTTCAGAGGCTTTAAGAAGGTCAAGAAGCGACACCATCCTTTCCTCCTCAGATCCGAGTTGAATGAGATCCAACATGAGTTGCAAAGTAAAGGATGGTAGAAAGCAGGTGTGATAGCGGAAGAAGCAGTTAATACCAACCAATAAATGTTATCAGCTTATGTAGCCCGAGAATAGCCAGAGCTCATCAATCCATTTCAAACACAAACACAAGGGAACAATGGTACCATGCGAGAAAGAGGCTACACAAAGGTAGACAGGAACAAAAACTAGGAAAAGAACAAGCAATTCAATGCAATTACCGTAACGAATATGGATAACACCGACTCTCACCGACTTGAGCCCTTGAAACAAGTGATGGTTAACACTCAGAAATGCGCGTAAGCACCAAGAGAATCGCGTCAGAACCAAAATTGCGGGCAATCGTGAAGCTATCTTGTGGTTGACCAGCAACTATAAGCAACCGGACGATATGAGGTCAGACAATTGACAAAAAACCTTAACCACCGAGTTTTGCTTGTGTTCTGTATTCACGCGCGCCAAGCCGAAAAACGAGGGTCCATGAACAATAGGATAACAATTAGACAACACGGTCAGAAATTAGAACCCGATAAATATCCATAATGCTTGTGACTAGTGTGGCGACTTTGGCAACCTCGAAGGAAAATAATGGCAAGAAAATTGACACCGTTATGTAATCTCAGACTATAATACAAACTCCGCAAAACGACTTGTTCAAACAACTTCCCCAGCCGGCTGCCGATCCAATGTCTCTGTCACTCAGATTCTCTTCCAATGTCCTGTTTCCCTTTCGGAAGTCAGTTGCTTCTGATGAAGTCACTTTTCGTCACAGCAGCTCCGTCAAAATCATCCCACCAGACAGTGTTGCTATTGCTGATGTGACCGAAAAGATGAATGAGAACTTCCGACTCGATGAATTTCATTACAAAGGGAGGATCTCGTTACCTGATGAATTGTCCCCTCGGGAAGTCGTCGTCAGGATGCTGGTTGGTCGTAGTAAAGCAGTTTATTCCGAGACGCTGCCTCGTTACATACATGAGGCAAAGTTCTATCAGGACCATCTCTGTAGCAACGAGTCCCTCTATGGCAATGGAGTTCCAAAAATCTATGGCTTCTACGAAACCAAGCTTACATGGAAAGCACCGAGGCGTGACATGCTCGTGGATTGCGCTTGTATTGTATACCAATATTATGGCTCGAGCAAGAACCTGCAATGGTCAACAGGTACAGGTGTCTCAGACTTCGGGTGAGTGTCCTAGTCGATTCAGAGGTTGATGTTCTAACACACCGCCTCAAGTCTGCGGGTTGTTAAGCTTCTCTTCGAAATGCACAAGAGCGGCATCAGACATGGTTTTTTAACCCTCAAAACAAATATAGCATGTCTTGATGGCAAACCGTTCTTTACGGATTTTTCTCAAGCATGTACACACAATTGTCCAGAGAAGGCGTTCGAACTTCCCGTTCGGCTGTTTGATGTAGATGCAGATACATTAAAGTGCGCAGAATTACGCGGCCTCCTCGAAGAATTACGAGAAGATGTGGCACCTTGTGAGTCTCCTTTGTCATAGTCTGCGATGAATCAACTGACATACGAAAGTTCGTTTTCATTGGTACGGGTATGATGTAGATTATGACCGGGTGGACTCACTTGACAACATTTTCAAACGCAAACGAAGAACGAGGTTTAGGAGAGATAGCTTAGTAGAGGAGCAATGGGAGCATGCGGTGAAGGTGTGGAAGTTTCTCTGTGCCAATTGGTCTTCATATCACGAAGGGGAGGCCCCGCCAGTGGGTGACACATCTTTTGAGGCTTATAAAGCAAAATATGGCCTGAATATTGTCTACGAGGATGAAAAGTGTGAATATCACGACAGTGATGATGAGGAATAATTGACTCAATATGAACATTTTCTATTTGGTGTATACATTATGAGTGTGATGGACAAGTATCTTTGTGCAGGTGTGATTAAGAAAGAGGGACCATATCACCAAGAGTTCTAGCTGGCTGCTGAACCACCCTTTAATCATGCCACCAGGGAATTCTCAAAGTGGTCTATGAAACTCAAGATCTTTCTATAGCAGAGTGGTCTTGACCACTACATCTTTGCATCGGAGAAGAACCCCAGCAGACTGGTCACTCAACCCAATCAGACCACAGAACCCAACATGTATGCCAATTGGTTGTCCAATAATGATCTTATCATTGGCATCATCTGCACAGCTATTTCTAAAGCAGTTGCACTCATTTGCCAGGCCTTATTGACATACGCACCACTTGCAGAACCCATTGACACCACTGCTCACAAAATATGCAACCTCATTGACCATGCCTTCTTGATTGGAGCCATTGACAAAGATCTACTAAAGTGCATCGCCCTTCTTAACAGTATCAACAACAAATCCTTCCAGTCCCTGCAAACTCAAGTCTCATAAGGCCTTACCAATGCTACAAAGGATGCACCATATAGCTCTTCCCACATCAGGAAGCTTTTCCAGACCATAGACAGCTTGTCCACCCTTGCCCAAGCACCCTCAGTTGACACTGTTCTTACTGCCTGCGATTCTAAAGCTCCCTTGCATCCTCATAACCATACTCCTGGTTTCCCTTGCTGTGAGGTCTGCTACACTTCAAAGCATTCATGCTACAGCCACACAAAAGAATGGTGTGTTTGACCTGGAGGAGGGATGGCCAGTAAGACCATTGAGGAATCTAGATCCACATGCCAAGCTGCATGAGGAGGAGCCAAAGGAGGAAGGTCAAAGCAAGGAGGAGGATCTAACAATACAGGCAACATCAAAAATGGCATTGCAGTGAAAGTTTAGATGGGCAAGCATATATTGTTGACATTGATAACCTACAAAAGATACAGCTTGACCTACAAAAGATGCAGCTCAATGCTACCAATAACACCAGACCAGCCAAATTTGCAGGAGCCATAACAACCAACTCCACCAACTTCTTCAAATATGGAGGATTCATGGCCACTGACTGATATGGATGACACAAACAAGCCATGAACCACAATCAATGAAAATACTCAAACAATTCCAGCCATGCACAGCTGTGAGACCATATTGGCAACCACAGCAGTCTTACCATTCAGACTCTCAAACAACATGCATATTGTCTTGGTTACAGAGAAACCATTTTATATGGACTTAGGCACTACTGTCCACATATCTCCCTGCATGTCAGATTTTGTTACAATGCAGCCAATTTCTCCCCATGCTGTTAAAGGAGTAGGAGGAACATTGATCCAGGCAATTAGCATAGGTCAGATTCATTTACAAGTTCAAAACCAAATGGAGATTTACCTGAAGAACACCCTATACATTCCTACCTCCACTGTTTGATTCATTTCTATCTCAGCCTTGACTGCCAGGATGTGAGCCTTCATCACACTCAGCCAATCAGGAGTCATCATTCTTAATAAAGACTCTGGAACTCTCCTAGCTGCTGGACCACTGATTCCTGGAAAATGCCTCTATATGCTCAAGTTACAAGATGCCTTATCCAAACATGCCCTGACTGCTGCACAGCATCTCATTAAAATGGACACATGGCACTGGTGCCTCAGACATGCCAACAATCAAGTTGTTGCCACTATGGCCCAGAATGGTCTCCTGCCAGGTAGACCATCCACATCCCTCCTTGCACAACCCAAATGTGACATCTGTATTCTTGGCAAGCAGATGCAAACATTGGTTTCTAAGGTGTGGGAGGAAGGGCAGAGGGCAGTCAAGAAACTACAAATAGTATGGATAGACTTGGCAGGACCCATGCATGTGCAATCTTACACTGGAAACAAATATGTTATGGATCTTGTTGATGACTATACAAATATGCCATGGTAAATCCCACTCAGATCAAAGTCAGACACATTAGCAGCACTTAAGGCATGAGAGAAGGAAAGAGAGCTTGAAACAGGATCAAAGGTTGGCATATACTGCACTGGACACAATGGCAAGCTTAAAAGTCACCAACTCAAAAAATGGCTTGCATCCATTGATACAAGACATAAGTATGGCACCCCCTACACCTCACAACACACAGAATGAGTAGAACAGATGCATTGGATGCTTCAAGGCAAAGCTCGCACCATGAGACTTGCAGCCAAATGTCCAGAATCATTATGGGATGAATTCTACCTAACAGCAACTCACCTACATGCAAAGACTTTGACAAAGTCATGAAATGGCAAGATGCCCTTTGAACTATGGAATAACTCTGCCCCTGACTACTCATACATGTGTGAAATTGGCTGCAAGGCATTCATGCTCATACTAAGCCACCACAACCCCAAACTCAATGCATGAGGGATCAAATGTATTCTCATAGGGTATGCAAGAAAACTCTAAAGCCTACAGGTGCTATGACCCAAGAACCAGAAAGATCTATGAATCTTACCATGTACACTTTCTAGAGCACTATGACAACTATCCTGCACCAACAACCAAGCCCAGCACACATGATGCAATCAAACAAGCACCTGCACCCACTAATGCAATCATGATCATGCTCACAATTGATGACATCCACAAAATGTCATCTGCCACTCCATTCATCACTAATGATGATGACAATGAACCTCACCCTCCTGCACCTACTACTATGCCAGATATTGTACAAGACCAGAACAATAATGATGTGGCAATAGCCCCACACCATTCCAATTGAATCTGCATATCTACAGCCAAAGCTAGCCCCGACCACCCACCAGTAACATGCACCAAGCAAGCTGTCCAAGAATTGTGTGCAGCAGGAGACAGGCTACATGCATCTAGGGCTAAGAAATGCAACAATCATGGCAGAGTTAAGGATGATGCACAACCATGCCCTGACATGCCCACGACAGGAGGAGAACCTGACAACAATGTGCTTCCTGACCTAGCCAACATAGCACCTATGGAAAGCATTGAACATATACTGGCAGTGGCAGAATCTCTCAGAGACCTGCACACTATAGATCTGAGTAACAAGCCATGGACATGGCAGGAAGCTAAGTTGTTGGTTCATGCCAAGCAATGGGAGGCAGGATACAAGGAGGAGTTGGACTCACTTAAGGAAATGGGTGTGTACAAGCTAATCCCATGAGAACAGATCCTGCCAGGGCACAAAGTTTGCAAGGGGCAACTGGTCTTCAAAATCAAGCATGACAAGAATGGAAAGGCAGTACAGTGATAAGACCCACTTGTTGCTGAGCACTATTTTTGGCATTTCAGACTGGACAGCAGCTAACTATTTTGACATGGCACAGGTCACAACACTCACCATGTGAGGCCTAGCCCTAAGGTCTGGATTGATGTAGCCTTTGCACGGGATTTTAGTGACCACAAGACTTGTCAATCATGAGCAATATTACAAGGAGTCTGGACTTTGGGTCTAGAACAACAAGGCCAAGACCTTTCTTAGCAACAATTGCTAGTGACACTCTTGGCAACAACACAGCTTTCCCACCATGTATGGATATATTGACAGTCATGTGATTTCTTACTTATCATTTTTCTTGTTGAACTTACAAACATACTTGAATGGCATCCACACTTCAGGTAGTGACATCAGTCTCACTCTTTTTGAGATTTATTGCCTTTACACTTCACATCAACATCACTTAATTTTTTAACTTGGTTACAGATTGACACTTAGTATGTATCATAAACACTTTGGCAGATGCCATTGCTAGTGGTGACTATTTGTTTCTTTCCCCATACTATACCTATGAACAGTATAAATACTGCCTGTACATAGACACATCATTGAACAAATAGAGTATAGTTCCCCCTTCTCTCTCTCTCTCTCTCTCTAAGCTTACCAGCTTGAGATTTCACTTTGTCTCTAGTGCTCATTCTCACTCACTCTCTCTCTCTCACTCACTCTCACTCTCACTCTCACTCTCTCAGTTTCACTCTCACTCTCTCACTCACTCTCACACACACACTCTCTCTTTCAACAAACAACTTAGCAATAAGTCTTGCCAACCTTGTCTTTGACTTTGTGTAGCACCAACTGTGGGTGGTGCCCTTAGTGTGATTTTTGACTCAGTGACACTAGCAACTATAGCTAGTGACTAGTTTTGCATTTGCCCTCTATCCAGTCTCTTTATTGCCACTCCCTCATTTTGTTCCCAACTCCTCCACCTTCATTTGTTTTTTTCTTCCTCTCATTAGCGACCCTTTGTTACTGTCTAGCAACTCAGGCTAGCAATAGCAACTCTTTCCACTTTGCACCTCACATACCCATTTGCTCTAGTTCTCTGGGATGGTTACTGACTTGCCCTCATCTATTAACTTCCTACTGCCAGCTACCCTATCTAGTGACTAGTGTTAGGTCCTCTTTTTCAGGTTTCCTGCACAGCACTAGGCAGCATAGGAGCACATCATTTTGGAGCCCACCATGAGGGTTTTTGAAGTTAACCATTCCACCAGAAACCAGAGCTTAAGCGAGATGTCACTTGCAAATCTTTAGCAAACTTCCCCAGTCTTTGTTGTCAACCCCTCAGAACTCTTTTCCAGCAACTTGATCTTGACCCCTTGCCAATGAACTCAAGACCACTAAGAACCTTTATGATGTTAGCAAAATCTTTGCCAACTTCCTGGGCACCTTTATCAAAAGTTTTCTCAACACACCCCTTTTGTCTTTAACCCCAACTGACTCTATCTTCTTTTCAGAAGCTCATTCTATACCTTCATCACCAACTAACCCTCTTCCACCACCTTTACCAACAATTGCTAACATGAACAATGACCCCACCACTCAGCATGCTAGAATGCCACTGCACAACAATACCATCATGCCTAAGTGGGATGAAAGTTGCCCCCAGGGATTACCTCAGTACTTCAAAGAGCTGGGATACCTTTTTGCTGACTGTAGCATCACTGACAACACTCAGAAGAAGGAACATGCAGCTCAATATGTCTCAGATGACACAGCAGAAACTTGGCTTGGCTTACCAAAATTTGGTGACAATGTAACTATCAGCAATAATGCACCTAGGCCCTACATGTACCAGGAATGGAAGGTGGCAGTGCTCAGGTTGTACCCTGGTGCTGATGCTAGCGCTTGTTATAACCTTGGCAACCTCAAACAGCTTGTTAACCAGACTTTCAACAGTGGTTAGCAATGTTGGGCATGTTCTCTGACTATTACCAAGACTTCCAATGTATTGCTAGATGGCTTCTTGCTAATGGCAAGCTTTATTGTAATGAGGAACATTGCTTATTCCTGTCATGACCCTTTCCCTGGACCTCCGCACACCATTCTCAACTTGCCCACTCCCCTGGAGTTTCCCCCAATGCCCCGCCAACTTTCCCCCACCCTCTGTGCCTATTCCAGCTAACTCCGACACATCCTCAGCTAACTCAGACGGCCCCCTGGATAACTCTGATGTCTTCTCCACAGCCACCAATGCCTTCCCTAGATCTCCTGAACTCCGAGAACCACCCCTGCTGTTCCTGACCCTTGTTAACACGTCATCAAGTCAACACCCTGGTTCCTCCGACTCACTCCAGAGTATCACGATGACCTCAGGACGGCCTGTGTTCCCAAGTGATCCCATCAACATATCAACGTGGCCTGCCCCTTGATCACAACCGACACCCATCAACTCTGACGAGCTCTGCCAAGCCCCGCCGCCACAGCCGATGTCCCCCGGAGCTCCCCTGTAGTCAGTATATAAGTTGTAGAGTAGCTCTTCATACTCTAGTCTTGATATTGCTTAACGTTACCTATGGTCTGATTGGTTTCTTCTCGTGTTTTGTATTTCATGTCTTGTGTTCCATTTTCCTTATTCTCAGTCTCCCAGTCTTATCTCATTTCTGTTCCATTATCTTTTCATTATCATTCCGTGTCTCTGCCTGAATCTATTCTCGTTCTCATCTCATCTTCATCTCACTTCATTTGACTCCGTATCATTCCATTTGATTCTGTCTATTGTGTTCAAGCCCTCTCAACCATAACATCCTCACAAACTCCGCAATTACAATTATGAACCTCTGACACTTGTTACCAACCCTGGACCCTGCTATACACTTGGCTCCGAACCCCATCAATCCCTGTTGATCCCCCATCAGAACTCCGGCTCTGCTCCTGTCATCTGCGTAGCCTCTGCCTCCTCTGCACCCACAATACTCACACATGGACTTATGCCTGAACCCTGCCAAGCCTGTCCCCTGTCCCCACAACTCGTCCTCTACTCCTCTGAACCTCCCTGGACTTGCTCGGATCAATCTCCCCTGGCTATCCTCACAAGTCCCCAGTGCTTGGAACACCTCCAAGTGCCGGGTTGTCAGTGCAGGGAATCACATCCACCTAGTAAGGACTTGCCCAGTGTAGCTGAGCCCCCGTGGTCAGTGGAACCTGACAATTCCAACAAGGTATCCCCATGTCACTATGGTCTAAAATTGTTTGCTGGCTCAAAATCACTCTTCTTAACCACCATTCTAAGGATTGTTACAATGTTGATCAAGTCTTTGAGAGTGCTAAGTGGGTTTTAAAGGGCATAAATACATCTATGACCAAGACCAGCAATGCCACCAGCAGTATTTCTGCATTGTTGCTAATTGCTAATGCACCAGTTCCATTGTCATCTATGCCTAAGCAAGAAACCCTCAAACTAGTGACCACCACAGCAATTGTCAGTGCTTTGGAATGTCTGGAAGCCCTCTTAACCAACAACAATGTTCAGCCCTGCCAACCATTTGCCAACAGCACTTGCCACTTCTGTGGTGAAACAGGTCATACCATGGTCTGTGGCACTTGTATCAAGATGAAACACATAATCTAACAGGGTAAGGTCCATCATAATGCTGAAGGAAAGATCATTTTACCATCTGGTGCTATGATTCCTAACTATTTTGGCAAGTGGCTTTACATGGAATGTATCAAGGAATGGCACAGACTCAACCCAGGACAAATCATTACTGGCAGACTCTCTTCTAATACTAACCCTGACCCAGATCAAGTGGCAATGCAGCAGTCACTAATCCATGAGGTAATGCAACAGGATGTCACTATGGGCAGAGCACTAAGCAAGGAAGAACACATTGAAGCATTGGAACATGAACTTTTTGCACTATGACAACCTGGCAAAAAATTTGATGGTGTACATGTTCCCCACATGGCTTATTAACCAGCAAACAATACCCCCAAGGCAACACCCTCAACTGGCAACACCCCAGCAACAATCCTCCTGACTCTGTATCAGCTCCTGCCACTAAGCCTGCAGACAAAGGCAAAGTACCTGAACATACTGTTGCTAACAAACAACTGCCCATCACTAAGGAACCCATTGCTCAGCCTCCAGTTCACCCATTTTCTGGCATCCCTAGTTGCTATGCCCCTCCTGCTAACAGGAATTTTGCTGTTCCCAACAGATCTAATGACAGTGCATATCAAACTATGCCACCCATTTATGACATTGAACAGTCCAAAGCAGTTTTTGAATGGATTTTAAGTACCAAGGTCATGGTCTCAGTTGGCAAACTTTGCTTGGTATCACAGGACATCAGGAATCAATTCAGGACAGCCATTACACCCAAGCAACTTGTAGGAGCTAGCACTAACACCATACAGGACCCAAGCAATGTTTTTGAAGATATTTTGCTAACATTTGCTATTGAAGAACTCCAATTTTTGCTAGGATCCAACACTGCTCTTGCCAAAGAACTTACATTGGAAATGGCTCCAATTGCATCTGTGAACCTCATTGAGGCTTACATTGATTTGTTAACCCTTGGAGAAGAGCCCATGGTGCTTACTGTTGCTAAGGATTCACAGTTGCTTTGTTTCATTATGATGCTGATTGATAATAAAGAAGAAGTAGAATGCATCACCAACAGTGGCTCCTAGATTATTTTGATGTCTGCCAAAATTGCTAGTGACCTTGGTTTATCATACAACCCCAATATTGTTTTGAATATGCAAAGCACTAATGGCACTATGGATCAATTGCTAGGACTTGCCTGCAACATACCTTGCACCATTGGTGACATAACAGTTTACTTGCAAATACATATTTTATGGTCTCTCACCTACAACATTCTCCTTGGACACCCCTTTGATGTGTTAACTCAAAGTGTGGTCAACACCCTTAGTGATGTCAAGACCACCATCACCATCACTGACCCCAACACTGGCATGTGGCACATTATTCCAACTTTTCTACACAGTAAATCAAAAAGAATCAATTGCCAAAATGTTTGCTTCAAAACCAAAGCACCCTGCTGCTTTCATTGCTAAAGACATTAACAACAACAATAGCAACACCACAGTTGTTATAAGCTATGATCATTCAACTGGTCTAGTGACTTGTATAGCTTCTTGTGATTTGGACAGAGACATTGTACTTGCTGGTTCTACCACACAGGCAAACCCAGCCTTAGCTTATCTTTATGCTACCACTAGCAACCTTTCTGATTTTTTGTTACCGCCTCATTCCTATCTTGTTTCTACTGATACTTCTACCCTTTGATCCTTGGACAGACTTTACCTATTGCTACAAGCAATACAGACACTGCCCCCATTTATGTTAACATTCCTTTCCCTGCTCAGTTTGTTGCTAAGTGGAAAGGTGTCCAGGTAAAGAAGAACTACAAGCCCATCACTATGAAGACCAAACCTGTCACTGGCCATGTTAGCAAAGACTTTCAAATTGAGCAACACATTATTGGCAACCCACTAGCAAAAATGCCACCACTCAACCCAAATCTGCCACCATTCATACCAACACAGCAATTCACTAGTGAAAAACAAGCAAAACTTGTTAAAGACCACAACACAGGCTTTCTCACTAGCGACAAAATCAATGTTTTTGTCAACATGGTCACTAAACAAGAAAAGGCTTTCACTTGGGAGGACTCTGAATGAGGAAGTTTGTGCCCTGACTTCTTTCTGCCAGTACACATACCAACAATCCCACACATGCCTTGGGTTTAGCACAATCACCCCATACTCCCAGGCCTAGAGAAGGCAGTATGTGAAATCATTTGCAACAAGATCAAGGCTGGCATCTACAAGCCTTCAAACTCCACTTATCACTTGCAGTGGTTTTGTGTTCTTAAGAAGAATGGTAAGCTCAGGATTGTACATAGTCTAGAGCTGCTAAACTGTGTCATCATTTGCCATTCTGGAGTGCCTCCCTTTTCAGATCATGTTACTGAATCTTTTGCTGGATGCATTTATGGCACCACCCTTGACCTCTACATTGGCTATGACAAGTGACTTATCAACTCTGCCTCACATGACTTAATGACCTTTCAGACTCCTTTTGGCACTCTTCACTTAGTGACCTTGCTGATGGGTTGGACCAACTCTGTGCTGATATTCCACAATGACATCACCTTCATATTGCAGCCAGAGATCCCCCATAATGTACTCAGCTTTATTGATGACATTGGTGCTAAAGAACCCAAGGACTGGAAGATTATTATGGTAATCCCACTAAGCATCCTGCTAACCCAAACATTCACTTAGTGCTATGGGAGTTCTTTGAACTTCTTAATAGGATTCTCCAGTGAATGAAGTATTGTGGCAGCACCTTCTCTGGTCATAAACTTGTTTTATGTGCACTGACCTTCAAAATCCTTGGTCACATTTGCATGCCTAGTGGCCAAATCCCTGACAAAAGTCACTTAGCCCTACTTGAGCGCTGGGGCCCTTGCAAGTTGCTATCAGAAGTTTAAGCCTTTCTGAGTACAGTTGGAGTTCTGAGGATTTTCATCAAGAATTTTGCTCAGTGTGCCAACAACTTAATGAAACTCACCCATGTTGGTGTTTCTTTTGAATTCAGCCCAAACCAGATCAATGCTCAGCAAGACCTCATTAAGGCTTTACAAGATGCTAAGCCTTTAGTTCCTATTGACTATGAATTGCCTGACCCCATCATCTTAGCAGTTGACACATCATATATTGCTGTTGATTATTACCTTTGCCAGTGCACTAGCAACAACTGCAAAGAATGCTGCTACAACTGCTTTGGGTCAATTATGCTTAATGACAGAGAGGCCAGATTCAGTCAGCCCAAATTGGAACTCTATGGCCTTTATCAAGTGCTTCAAGCTTTGTGAATGTATCTTATTGGCATTAGGAATCTCATCATCAAAGTCAACACTTGCTATATCAAGGGAATGCTACAGAACCCCAACATCCAGCCTTCCACTAGCATGAACTACTGGATCATGGCAATATTAATGTTCCACTTCAAGCTAGTTCATGTCAAAGGAACTTTCTATGGCCCTGATGGTCTTTTGCAATGCCCACTTCAGTCTAGCAACCCCCTTCCTGACAATAGTGACAACTCTGTCTATGAGAATTGGATCAATCACTTGCATGGCTTCATTCACCAAGTCCAGCTGCCATTTCCACTCCTTTGCCAAGTCTTTTCAGCCTCACATCAATTTCCCCCTCTTGCCAAGTTCCATCCTCTCCAGCCCTTAGCAACTTTTGTTAGCAACAATAGCAATGCCCCATGACTAGCAAACAGCAACAACATTCAGCCTCTCCATAATAATGGCACAACTACTTATAGTGACATACCCTGCAGTGCTAAAGCAATTGCTAGCAACACTCACATGCTTTTGGTTAAGAAATGGCTTAATGATCTTGTCAGACCTGCAGGCTTTAGCAACAACAAGTATGCTACTTTCATTTGCTATGCCTTGATGTTCTTTATTACTGGTGGCAAGCTGTGGCAACAAAGCAGAGATGGTGCACACAAGCTCTCTGTTCCTACCAACAGTCACTTAAGAGTCTTGAAAGCCATGCATGACAACTTAGGACATAGAGGACTTTTCACTACTCATTCAGCTCTCCTAGAATGGTTTTGGTGGCCTCAAGTTAGTGCTGATATTGTGTGGTATATTTGGACTTGCCACCTCTGCCAGGTCCATCAGATGACAAAAGTTCTCATCCTGCCAACTGTCACTATGCCAGCACCCTTGTTCAGCAAAATATACATTGATACTATGGTCATACTGCCATCCAATAAGTTCAAGTATATTATTCAAGGACACTGTTCACTAACTTATTACTCCAAGTTCTGCATGCTCACCAGAGAAAACACAGAAGCTATTGCCAAGTGGTTATACAAGGTTATACAAGGATGTCATCTGTCAATGGAGAGCCCTTAGCAAAATTGTTACCAACAATGAACCTCCAATCTTGAAAGCTGTCACCTACTTAGCAAAGAAGTACAACTTGCATCACATTTGAATCTCATGTTACAACAAGCATGCTAATAGTATAGTCAAGCAACCTCACTTCAATGCTTGCCAAGCTCTCTTCAAAGCAGTTGATTGTGATCAGTCTAGGTGGAGTACAGCTACTTACTCAGTCTTTTGGTCAGAACATATTACAGTTTGCAAGCAAATGGGTTGCTCTCCTTACTATGTGACAACTGGCACCCACCCTCTGCTGCCTGCTAACATAGTTGAAGTGACATACTTGCAACTGCTGCCAAACTCATTCTTGTCAATAACAGACCTTATAGCTCACTGAGCAATTGATCTTCAACATTGTCAAGAGGACCTCAACTGCCTATATGACAACATCCTTAGCACTCATTGCTTAGCCACCATTTGATTTGAAGCAAAACATGCTGCTACAATTCATGATTACAACTCCCAAGCTGGCAACCTTGTACTTATGCAGAACACCAGGATTGAAGTGACACACAACAAGAAAATAAAGCCTTGATACCTAAGCTCTTTGGCAGTAATCTCTCACAACCATGGCAGTGCTTATATTCTTTGCAAACTAGATGGCTCAGTATTGCACTGCCCCATAGCAGCATTTTGCCTGGTCCCTTATTTTGTTACAGAACACATCTCAGTGCCTAGCAACACTTTCAACATTGATACTTATTGACTCCATGAACTTGAGCAAACCAATCTTATAGACAATGACAATGCTGGTGATGACACCAGCAAAGAGAACTAGAGAAGCACACTTTTCACTAAGCCTTAGCAATCTTTCTTGCCTTTGCATTTTGTCTCACTATGCCCTTTGCTAGTATTCAAAAAAACAATCAGAAATACCTTACAAAAATACTAAGTCTTTTCATTTTTGCTACTCTTTTCTCATGTTACCATTGTTTAAAAGCCTTTCACAGACATTCTACTTTACTATTCTTTTGCTTTTGATGCTGCACTTTGCAGTTGTTGCTAGTGCTTGGCACACCTCTAGAGGTTATTCACCATGATGAATTACTGAGCATTTCCTCCATCATTGTTAGCATCAAGTGACAGTCATTAGTGCATACTGACTCATTTGTCTTGCTTTTTGTTCTTGCTTTCTCCCATTGTCTCAGACCAATAGAAAAGTACTTTATACTTACTCATCAGTGGACTCTTTCCCCATCCTCAACCTCATCCTTATCTACATCTATTGCCTCTGCCTCCACTTCTCCCTTGCCCTCAACTTCCCCTCCACTAACTGCTGGCTCCACCTTAGCAATCATTGTCAAGGGAGTTTTCTCTCTCATCTCCACATCCTTGGTCTCTTCTCTCCTTCCTCGCTAACAACAGTCCTTGGTCACTTAGCAGTAGTGACAGATGCTAGACTTGCCAATTGTTTACATGCCAGGAGCATGTTGTTGTTGTTGTCACTACCACTATTGCCTTTCCTGTCACTACTATCATCCTCACTCTCCACCACTTCCTTACTCTTCTCATGATGCCAGTACTCCTTAATGACTTTCCACTGTGTGAGCAGCTCTTCCTCATACTGTCACAGCAATAGCAGGGCTAGGCCCCAATTGAGTACCAGCAGCCCTTGGGGTTGTTTTTGGCCCAGCAGTTGTCACACTAAGCAAAGGTTGTTAGCAAAAGGAATAGCAAGAGCACTAAAAGACTTATCACCCCATGTTCTCATTTGCAAGCCTTGTTGCTTCTCTAGCAGCACTGTTGACTTACTCTTTGCCTTCTCCAACACCACTCCAGCTCCCATCCCCATGTCAACCACCATTGAGGCCTTTTGCCAACAAAGCAGAGCTGCCAAGTGCTTGTTGGTAAAATTGTCTTCAACTGGTACCTACAATGATATTAGCAATGGTCACCAAGAATTAGCAAAAGAGTCAAGACTTACTTCAAATTCTTCCTCCACCACCACCACCACCACCTCCTCCTCCCTGGCCCTATCCTTCTCCTTCCCTTTACTCTTTGGAGTTGTTGCCACTCTTGGCAATGTTGCCAACCTCTTAGTGATGCCACCAACTGCACCCTTGGGAGTCAAGAGCCCAGCAACCCCAATGTCCCCTCAATTTGTGCTATCCTCATTCCCATGGCCCTTGCTCCCACTCTGCCCCCATTGCCACCACTAATGCACATGGAGAGTGCTGAAAGAAGAATTTGTCATCCAGAGACAAGTCCTCAAAGAGCTAACATTACTTTAGCACTGTTGCTAGTGCTAGCAACTGCCAGGGCACTTACCATCATCCCTGCCATCAAATCTTCTATCAAAAATTCTAATGAAGGGTCAACTGGAGCCTAGCAAAATTGTAAAAATGGTTGCTAAAGGAGTAAACAAAAAACTTACAAAGTGTACATCAAATTGCCAAATCCAATCTTCCTCTTTGTATTGCTCGTAGAGCTGGCAACACTCCTTCTTGACCATCACCAACTCGGGCCACTCAACTCCACTCCCTGTGGTTTTGAACTATTGGAGCCAGGTCTGGAACATGGCGGTCACTGCCAAATGAAGATTCTTTGCCAAGGATGTGCAAGCCATGGAAAGTAAATGGTTGACCCAATCAAGGAAAGCATGGGCCATTGTAATCTTCTCAAGTTGAGAAGCAAGATCAGAGAACATATTGATAAGAGCAAGAAGTGTTAAGGATAGAAGTGGAGAGGGGAGTGTTGATGAAGTTTAAGTGGAATCACTAGCTGCTTTTATTCTCACCACTCTAGGTGCATGGACCAAGCAAAAGATCATGAGACTTTGGGTTTACTAAGGACAGTCAAGATTTTAGCATAGGGGAGGATAATAAGACCCACTTGTTGCTGAGCACTATTTTTGGCATTTCAGACTGGACAGCAGCTGACTATTTTGACATGGCACAGGTCACAACACTCACCACATGAGGCCTAGCCCCAAGGTCTGGATTGATGTAGCCTTTGCATGGGATTTTAGTGACCACGAGACTTGTCAATCATGAGCAATATTACAAGGAGTCTGGACTTTGGGTCTAGAACAACAAGGCCAAGACCTTTCTTAGCAACAATTGCTAGTGACACTCTTGGCAACAACACAGCTTTCCCACCATGTATGGATATATTGACAGTCATGTGATTTCTTACTTATCATTTTTCTTGTTGAACTTACAAACATACTTGAATGGCATCCACACTTCAGGTAGTGACATCAGTCTCACTCTTTTTGAGATTTATTGCCTTTACACTTCACATCAACATCACTTAATTTTTTAACTTGGTTACAGATTGACACTTAGTATGTATCATAAACACTTTGGCAGATGCCATTGCTAGTGGTGACTATTTGTTTCTTTCCCCATACTATACCTATAAACAGTATAAATACTGCCTGTACATAGACACATCATTGAACAAATAGAGTATAGTTCCTCCTTCTCTCTCTCTCTCTCTCTCTCTCTCTCTCTCTCTCTCTCTCTCTCTCTCTCTCTCTCTCTCTCTCTCTCTCAGCTTACCAGCTTGAGATTTCACTTTGTCTCTAGCACTCACTCACTCTCTCTTCTCCTTAGCAACTCTTTTGCCTTCATTTGTCTTTCCCTTCCTCTCATTAGCAACCCTTCATTACTATCTAGCAACTCAAGCTAGCGATAGCAACTCTTTCCACTTCACACCTCACACACCCATTTGCTCTAGTTCTCTGGGACAGTTACTAATTTGCCCTCATCTATTAACTTCCTACTGCCAGCTAACCTATCTAGTGACTAGTGTTAGGTCCTTTTTTTAGGTTTCCTGCCTGGCACTAGGCAGCATAGGAGCACATCAATGGTTTAAAGTTTGGCTTGTATTTAAGGGATTTGAGCAGGCTTATGGATGTGACTACACCAGGACTACATCACCAGCATGCATGGAATTATGGTGGGTATTACTGCACCTAGCCACAATGCAGGGGTAGGATGTAACACAAATTGACATTAAGACAGCGTTCCTCTATGGCCTACTTCCTGACAATGAGATCCAATACATGGAACAGCCAGAAGGCTTTGAGGAGCCTGACAAAGAAGGTTGGGTATGGTGTTTACTTCAGGGTCTTTATAGTATGAAACAGGCTGGATGCATATGGAACCAAACCCTTAATAACAGCATGATATCCTGGGGATTTGCATGGCTCTCATGCAAGTCATGTGTATATTACAGGAAGAGCAACACTGGCATTGTCATAGCTGCAGTACATGTCAATGCTTTTCTATTTATTGCAACTAGCAAAGTGGAGAACAAACATTTCAAAGACCAATTATGCTCTGTCTGGACCATCTCTGATCTTGGCCTCCCCAAATTTGTTGTAGGTATTGCAATCAAGTGGGACCATGTCAACTGCATTGTAAGGCTATCTCAGACCATGCTCATAGCCAAAATCATAAGTCAATTTGGTCAATCCAGTGTGGCACCCTTATTCCTGCCCATGGAACCTGGCCTCAAACTTCAACAAGGCAACAGATTGTCACTTTCCCCTGAAGAAGTCAGCGCACTCCTGAAGGTCCCCTATCAATCCCTTGTGAGTTGCCTACTCTATGTTGCCATCTCCACCCATCTGAATATCTCATATGCCATGCAACAGTTCATCCAGTTTGTTGATTGCTACACAAACATCCACTAGCAAGCAGCCACTAGGCTTGTCTGCTATCTCAAAGGAACTTGGGACTTGAAGCTAGTCTTGGGTGGCACAACAGATCCAATCAACCTTACTGGGTTCACTGACTCCAACTGAGCCAATTGCCTCAACACCTGATGGAGCATCAGAGGCTATGCATGGAGCTTGGGTTCAGGTGTCATCTCATGGGCCATGTGCAAGCAAAAAGTCCATCACCACATCCTTGTGCAAAGTTGAGTATATGGCTGCCTACAGGAGTGCTCAGGAATGCATATGGTTGTGGGCCCTACTCAAGGGTATTGGATTTGACATGACAAACAAACTGATGCCTATTCTATGCAATAACAATGGAGCTATTAACTTGTCCAAAGACCCAACCCTCCATCCTTGCATCAAGCATGTCAACATCAAGTATCACTTCCTCTGCAAACACATCCAGGCAAATGAAATCTGCATCCAATACATCAATACCAAGCTCAATGTTGCAGACATCTTCATGAAAGCACTCACTGCTCCCCTCTTCTTATGCCTACATGCCCTACTTGGCCTCCAGGCCCCTTGAACCACCACATTCCTATGTGAGGAGGAGATAGATCTTCTCAGAGTCCATGGTGAGGAGGAGTGTTGGCTACTCAAAAAGTAAGTGCACCATTGACCCCTATATCCATCTCCTCTCTATCCTTTCTCTCCATTGTTTTTTTTTATTCCATTCCATTATCCCTTTATATCACATAGATTACACTGGCCACAACATGGCCCTTCCATTGTTACCTACATGTATATATACAAATGTTACACTATCAACACCCTCAGTCAATCATATATTGAACTGAGGGTGAGCCAATATCTTTACATACTTTACTGGATACATGCTGATACAATTACTGGACAGACTGTTAAGTTACATGTCTGTCAGGTAGCTAATCAGTCAATCATATATTGAACTGAGGACTGTTAACTTACATGTCTGCCAGGTCCATAAAGAGTATCTAGTTCTAACATAGGCCACACATGATGAAGTCCCATGACAATTGCAACACATAGAAACCATATAATCTGGAAGTTGCCAGAAACATAGGAAAAAACAGAACTTGGTGTTCAGCAAGAATATGTCTTATCAACACTCTGCAGGAAGAGAGAACCAAGTATTGGCTGCTGTATTAGTCTCTGATGACACCCATGCCATGGAGGAAGTGGAGGTGGGCACTCATAGAGGGCCATGGCCAAAGAGGCCACCTCCAGTGGCTCAGAAGCACTGGAAACTCTGTAACAGAGAATTCAAGCAATTTTGGATGGGAAGCAAAACTTGCCCTCACACAACACAATAGTCAATGTAGCACACCCAAGTCTATGAAAGGACCAGGAAGGCATAGGGACAACCCATTCCCATGCAGAATGTGAATGAGGACAAGGATGTACTCCCAGTGCAAGCAGAAGAAACAAATGGGCATAAGAAGTCACCAGTTGCACACAACAGAACAAAAAAACTGGAAATTAGGGAAAGGGACCATGTGGATAGCTTCTCTAAACATGAAGGGCAGCAGATCAACCTCCACTGAAGACAAGTGGAATGAGATAAGTCAGCTGATGACCCACAAAAAATAAATGATGTTCTCACATTACAAGAGACCCATGTAATAGACAAAGCAAGGTACTTGATGAACAAACTATATGGAAAACACATCCACATTATGTTGACATTAGATGAATCAACTCCCAACAAGATGAAGGTAGCCATTGTGCTGAGAAAAGTAACAAGAAGATTGACAGAAGTGAATGCCAAGGTAGTCATTAGAGGTAAAGCACTACTAACTGATTTACCATGAAGTGATGAATTTACACTGTCATACCTAGCAGTATACACACCAAACAGGCCAAACCAGATTATCTGGAATCAAACCTAAATAAGATTTGTAGTCTTATCTTAATCAAAATAACAATGATAATTGCATCACTCTTTTTTTTTTTTTTTTGAAGTTCTGCATCAACTTCAGAACTACATTGATCTTCATTTCATGACTACAGTGAGCCTCCTGTACTGTTAGGGGGTGTCCCATTCCCCCTCTGTTCTGTTCTCCCTCCTTATGATCTTCTTTTATTCTCCTTTGCTGTAATGGACTGGGCCCTCTGGCCTATTTTGGACTAGTAGCACAGTCTAGTCTTTGTCCTTACCACTGTGTGTAGTCACCCTTTCTACTATAGAATTGGGTCATACACACTTGGGACTGGGGACTGAGGCTCACCTGTAAGCAACTGTTATATTTTTTTGCATATCCAACCCCAGTGGCTCCCCACTGTGGCTATAGTGGAGAACTGGCTGTTCACCCATATCTCTGCTTTCTTTTGACTACTTCACCTTTTTCTGGATGCCTTTGGAACCTTTTATTCTGCTATTGAAGGTTCCTTGAAGGTTCCTTTGTTGTTGGAAGAATTGGGGAAGGTTTTGGGATGGATGGGATGTGTTTGAGGATGAGAGGTGGATGTCATCAGGAGACATTGGGTCATATCTTGGGAAGGAGTACTTGGTTTGCCTCAGTTCCTTTTGCACCTTCTTTCCCTCATCCCAGGACCTTTCTAATACCTGGATTGCCCCCATACACCCACCCCTTCATGCTCTATGCTTGATGTTGTGCTCAAACACTGATTTACTGATATCTTGTGATCTACTATACTGTTTCCCTCAATTCTAGCACTGCTCAACTTGCCTTAACCAGCACTACTCATCAATACCTGTTTTTGTACCAATCCAAGCAACAGTTCCCTCTCAGTGCTATTATCATCAAAACATCAACCACAGATATCTCATGATCCATGGGATTGTTTGCCTCCATTCTTGCACCACTGGACTCATGTCAACCACCACTTTCCAATGATACCTGGTTTTGCACCAATTCAAGCCACAGTTCTTGCTCAACATTGTCATCATTGTTCATCACCCCCATCATCCCACCCCATGACTCTGTTCTTGCTGAACCTATGTTCCAAGGTTCTTCTAGGCTGTTTCTGGTTTACTTTTTCCACCCTTTCCCACCCATACTGTTCCTCACTGTTCAATATCTGGCCCAGTATCTTGGATTCTTTGCTGTAGTGCCTTGGCCTGGCACCTCCCTATGTGAATTGCATGGAACATGAAAATATTCCACTTTTTAACCTATATCCTGATGGATCCAACCCCTATCCATCCTCATCTTGTCTACTCTTGATACCATTCACCATAACTCATCTTTGTTGCATATGTGCCTCACACTTTGGGCAGGATTATTTTGAGGAGGCCTTTGCCTAATTCAAAGGGGTTAGGACTTTGTCTGTTGCACATGTGCCTCACACTTGCCTTCTGTAGTGATCCCTCAGCATTGGGCACATGTTAGTGTGGTGTTTGAGGGTGGAGGCCTCTGCATAATTTGAGACTTTTGTCTGTTTGCTCAAGAATTGGCATGTTCAGTGGCTGGTCACTGCCACTTTCCACTCTGCTTTTTCCCCATCCATGTTCTAGGAATGGAAATGTTTCTTTGATATCCTTTCTGTGGTTGGTCGCTCTTCATTCATCCACCCACCCACTGTCTACCTTATCTCATGGATCTTCCCTCTTGACACTTGCTTTTTTTTTTCTGGGAGGGGGAGGAACATGGATGGAACCCAGGACAAGATTTTGGAGGGTGCATGGGAGGGGGGATGGAGCAACTATGGAGCAGAGAATGACACAACTCAGCAAACTATGAACATGGCACTAGTGAGCCTTCAGAAAATTTTTTTCTCTTTCTGGTTGAGATTGTGTTCACTGCTCAAGATTGTGGACACAATCTGAAGAGGGGTATGTAATGGACTGGGCCCTCTGGCCTATTTTGGACTTAGTAGCACAGCCACCCCTGCCTATTCTTTGTCCTTAGCACTGTGTGTAGTCACCTTTTCCACTATAAAATTGGGTCATATGCACTTGGGACTGGGGACCGAGGCTCACCCATAACCTACTGTTACAATTTGCTTTCCTTGTCTGCTGTTTCCAGTTTCAGCCCTCAGGCTGCAGCTGCACCAGTTCTCTGTCCATAATTCAAACAAGTGTTGCTCTTCCACCATGGCCTCTTACCAGACTCCCAGATTGTTCTCTTATTCTGAGACAACCACTCATTGCAGGCCTCCCATCTTTAGGTAACAAGTACTTTCAACCAAGGGCTATCCTTTAATCATATTTGTACATGGTCACATGTGCAGAGTCTGGAGATCAAGGCTGTTTACAATGAATTTCTGCTTTTTGATCAGACTCTGGATTTGGTTATTGTTAGGTGTTTTTTCCAGAAGCTCTGGAGTAAATTTCCCAAACACTGGCATTAGGGATCCCTAGACTTGTTCTCTTTGGATCTCCCTCTGCCAGGTGAGTAGCTAGAACTCTAGAACTTCTTGCAGATGCTAAATAGACTTTGGATCTCCTTCTGCCAGTTGTGTGACTGAGCCACAGCCTTCAGAGGTCACTCTTACATGTACCAGCCAGGATTTGAACTTTGTGCATTCAATTCCCTATCACTTCCACTTGTTTATCTGGTCTGTTTTGAGTTATCTTTGACTAATGTCATGACCCATCCCTAGACCCCTGAATATCTCCCCAAGCCACCCCCACTCCCCCAGAGTCCCTACCAATGCCCCCTTGACCCACCTTAACCTCCACCCAACTCTGGCACTCACCCTGGAAATCTCTGACACATCCCCAGCAAATTCTGGCAACTCCCCAATAGGCCTTGACATGTTCCCTGCAGGTTCCATCACCTCCCCTACTCCTCCCAAGCCTCCAGGCCTCTCCAACACTTCCCCTGACCCTGGCATACATCCCTGGTTTGTCACCACAGCCTGTCCAGTCAGACTGGAACATCCCAACAACCACTGTGTGGTCCATGTTCTCATCAGTATATCACTGCAGCCTACCAACTGATCAGAACTGACACCCATAGATCCCATGCAGCTCCAACAAGCACCAACACCCATCAACTCCATGCAGCTCCAACAAGCCCCACTGCCAGACCCACAGTCCCTGGAAAAGTTCTTGTAGTTAGTATTTAAGTCATAGAGTAATATCTGCTACAGTAGTCTTGATACTTACTTACAATTGTGTCTGTTATGTCTCAGTTTCCTGGCTTTGTCTTTATTTCTGTCTCTTGTCTCTAGTCTTGTTCTCCATTCCATTTTGTTCTTGTCTGCTTCAACTTCCTTTTATGTTGCTTGACTTCCTTTCAACTCTAACTCTGTTCCAATCTCCATACATATCTCTGTTCCTATCTTTATGACCTGTACATTCATATCTAACTCTGGGACCCTGTCCTACACTCAGTTCTGGAACCCATCAACTCTAATTGATCACCCATCAAACTCCAGTCCCACTCCCATTGCTCACATGACCCTCAATTGTCCTGCACTCCCAGTATCCACCCCTAGACTCATGCCTGACAAACTCCCAAGCCCAACCCCTATTTTCACTCTGTCTTAGACTTCCCTGGACCTCACCAGACTTGCTTGGACCACTTTTTCAGCTTATACTCACAAGTATACAACATCTGGACTCCCCCAGAATGCAAGATTATAAGTGCAGAATGTCAGGTCTGCCTAGTAAGGATTCACTCAGTTAAGCTGAGCCCCTGTGGTCAGTGGAACCTGACAACTAATACCTGAACATTCAAATGTTTTACCCCTTTCATCATCTCACTTTTGTTTTTCTAATGTGAAAACTTGGTTCATTTACTATGATCAGATGTACTTGTTATATCATTTTCTTGAATGATCATGATTATACCAATCTAATCCAGTGATGGGAACACTCCCAGTTCAAAATTCAGGTGACACTACTACCACACAATCAATAGGTTACTGTTACAGCCTTGAAACCTGGCTTTACATGTAACACATGTGAATTAACAGTTCTATCTACACCTGAAACATGTGGAATGGCTCACTGATAACATAAAAAAGTAATCATTGTCAAAAGCAGAACACATTCTTCATGCTTATCTGTTCCACTTGTGCATGCCAGGCAGGAGTTGTAAGCCCTTGCTAGAATGCTTGATGCTTGATGGCTTGCCTAACCTTTGTGAAACATCTAACTGATGACACAAACAAGTAATTGTTGGCAAGAGCAGAACACATTCTTTATGCTTATCTGATGCCTACATTAGAACATTAGAAAAGAACATACAACAGGATAGTAATGATCCTACCTTGAAGATCTGTGAGTACCATGTCCCTATCAGTTTCAACAAAGGTGTGATAAGCATAAGCATTGAGCCCAACACCAACAACATCAACACTATGTCCAGCTATAACACTGCCACTGAATTTATACTCAGTGTACAGTGTGAACATATCAAGAAATGGGGCAGCAAGGAATGACTCAGACATAAGACTTGAATCTTTGTCAGGCCAACAGTTGGTGGCCTTTCCAATAAATGCACCCTTGCTATTCCACCAAATGTCTATAAAAAATTTTCAAGACAAAAATAATTTCCTACTGAGAAATATGCACATACAAGGAATCTGTACTCCATATGTCCTGGCTCAGGTAGCAAATGATTTAGCAAAATATTGGCCAAGAACCAAGAGTTTAAGTTCAGCAATAAGATCAGCATGGTTTGAGGCTTCATCAACTTGAGAGCTTACTCTGCATTGAAAGGTGGCATATACTTCCAATGCAACCCTAGTCTCAAGCTGAGATAAAAAAAAATAAACACAGGAGTATAAACATACCATAAATGCATATTTAGTAGCACCTTTGGATAGATAACCTCCTTCTGCCTTATTATTAGCAGCAAACTAGTGCCAGTTCTTGGCAATCTCTATTCCCTCATTGCAGAAGACAACTTCATCAAGATTACTAGCAGCATCAGTGATAAAAGTAGTCTTTTCATAATTGTACTTGTTGAACTCAATGTGAGCCATCACCAAAAGTACCAAGATCAGAGTGAAATCAGAATAAATCATACTTCCAGAAGCCTTTCACTTTATAGATGGCTGGCTGCAAGCAATTGAGTGGGTACCTGAGTGGTGAACAAATAACTGGGAAGATGGATAATGCAAGTCATCATCATCACTGATTTGTGCCAAAATTAGCAGTGTAAATGCAAAATTGTCATTGATAGTACTGACCAACTCAGATGAAACCTCATGAGCATGGACATGGGGGCTAAGTTTGCAAGCCTTAAAGTCTGCATCTGATATCTTTGATTCAGATCAAAGCCCATTGTACATTGCATCAATAGTTCCCATGAGATACTCTTCAGTTGGTTTGAAGTTGACCACTGCTAATTTAAAGCTATAATCCCAAAATCAGCACCATGTCATGTCAGAAAATATCACATCAGAGTTGAATAGAGAATGTACTCTTGAAAATTCAATTTGAGACCACTTACATTAGCAGCTGGAGTCGCTGACCAAGTCTTTTTAAGGGTGTTCTGAGTCCCATCTAGGAGAGACTTGGCAGAATATAGTTAGGTGGTAGCTATGTGCCTTTAGAATATAGTCAGATCAATATGACTCAATACAAATGAGATAAGAGCAAAATTTGTTAGATGATGACAGGTCAAGTCATCTGACAGCTTAGAGCTCTGATTTCTACACAATGCTGTTTAGTGCTCCAGTCCCTGCAGTGAGCCAATCATCACAGTAGTAGAATCATCCCATGCCTGGAAGGTCCTTATATGTAACTTCCCAGCTCCCTGTATAACTAGACCATGTAGCTTGGTGGTTAGAGCATCATATAGAGTACATATCCAAGAGGTCCCAGGTTCAATTCCTGGTATGGTCACTTTTCATTTCTAACAAAATCCTCTTTGCTGCAGTGTCATTCTTGGGGTAATAAAATAATGTAGCATCAATGGCAATCACATCAGCTTTGGCCTGTTTCTGGAGAGAAACTATCTTGGCTTTCATTTGGGCTGCTTCAAGGCCCTTGTTTTTAGTAACAACTTGATTGAGGCAATGTTGGTTGGTGGAAGCTTGAAAAATAGCAGCATGGGAAAGAATCTCATCTGTGAATGTGCTAGGAGCTGAAAAATAGGGCAGGAATTAGTCATAGTGCAAAAGAATCCTGAAAGAATCATTTACTGGTAACAGTACTTGACAAAGCAGTTTCTTTGACAGAATCAGGCAAATTTTCTAAACAATACAAATGATGACTCACACTCACAAAGAACATTTTCCATATATGGGAATACAACAGAATATGCTTCACATTGTGGTTGAGCCTGAATGCAGAATATAGATTGTTTATCAGACAGACCTCAATTGCCTCATGCTCAACAGCCAATGTGGCTTTTGAAAGCTTATTACATTTCATGCATTTAATTCCTGTGAGATTATGGAAGAGTATCACACATCCATTGCAAACGTTGATGGTGAGTGGGAGTGGTTGAGACAAAATGTGTAATGGCTTGTTTCAATGTGAAAAAAGTCCAGATTTAGACCCCAACATTGTGTCAAGCAGAGGTTTGAGCACATGCATATTCAAGTACAATAGTTACACAGATATAATAGACATACTTGAGACTAGTGGGCTCTAAGAAGCTGCAACAGGATCAAAGCCTAACCTAACAATTTCTCATATTAGCTGCAAAAGCCATCAAAAGGCAGAGAATCAGTAAATCAAACAGACAATAGAAGCAGGGTGAAGCCAGAAGCAAGTTACAATTATTGCTCAATTGCTAGAGTCTCGAGGCCTGAGCTTTCTGTCCACTGTTCATGATGAGGAAACAATGGACATGTTGACATGCCAACCACTCTCTGATTCTAAAGTCAGAATGTTCCCAATTACTGGATCAACACTCCTTTGGGATTATCAAAATGTTGATTACCTGTAATTTCAAGAATGAAGATACAATATAAAAATTTATATAACACTAAATGAATGAACTTTGGTACAAAGTGTGAGTTCTGACATTGGAAATACCCAGCCAACCCTGTCATTGTAGTGCATCATACTGTATAATTACAGTAAAAATGTAATGCAATATCCTCTGTAACTTAAATTAAGTACTGCATGGAAGTAACGCATGACAATGATGCATTACCAATGCATTAGGAATGAATGAAAAATACAGTACACAAGGATTGAACCAAGATCATCATGCATGGAAATTGCCAACAAGTAACACAAATGACCATTAGACCAAATAGTCATATCAACAAAGTTGAGATGGGGTGTATTATCTAAGGGGAACAAGCTCCCCTTTAATAGATATCCCTGTCCAAAGCCTTAACCAACCTCACACTACAAACTAACCAACCTAACAAAAAACCTGACTGAAACATAATTGGCAGTGCAAGCCATAGACAGCTTGCTCAACACTACACATATACTAATGTTAATGTAACTTAATTGTCATTGTGGTGTATTGGGTATGTTGTTTCTTGTAGTATTTGTGTATTTTCTATGGAGATTGTTGGTTCAATTCTATGGTAAGGCATTTTTTTTTCTGTTTCTAATGCATCAGTGATGCATTAGTGTCATGCATTACTTCTATACAGTACTTAATATTGCATTACATTTTTACTGTAATTACACAAAATGATGCATTAAAGTAACAGGATCAGGTGAAATACCCAACAACCAAGGCAAGAAAAGGGATAAAACATCAGAATATTCAGGTATTAGTCAATAAACAGGTGGCAGTGACAGGGAATTGAACACACAAAGTTCAAATCCTGGCTGGTACAGGAGGCCCACCATAATCGACCCCAAACTCATGCTATAACACTCATCACCTTCAATTTGAAGAAAGACATCCACTTCTCAAAGTGCCAGTCACCCTTCCTTGTCTACGTGAACTCTACCTGATCGCCATGACAACTGTCAACAAAATGTTCAACAAATTCACACTCCCTTTGTTGGTTTCTGTACATGTTGAGCAAAAGAGAGTTTGGTTACACTGACCTGATCCCTTTGTATTCACAGAATTCTTGTTGAGATTCAGATGTGGCCTCAAAGAGGTAAATCTATGAACATTTCCATTTCAGGTGATCCAATCTTGCGGAGAATATTTTGCTTGAGATACTTTCCTTCTCAACCTATGTTGAATCTCAAGTATTTTACTGTGGAGCCTCCAGTGATGGAGAAATTCATGGATCTTCTTATGCAGAACTTGGATGAGAGTAATGAAAGGATTCTGCCACAGCTTCAACACCTATCCCTCTGGTGATGCAAGAGCTCATCAAGTGGTCTTTCTGCTATGGCTTGGTCTTGATCTCAGAAGTCCAAGTTGAACAGTTTTTCAGTGCTTTGTGACTTGCAAGTATGGCATTGGAACAACACTTTGCTCAAGGGAAAGGGCTTTGACAACCTTGCAAGGAATTTGAAGGATTGTCACTCAAGCTTGAGGAATACCTTTCTATGTAGTAGAAACTAGGGTTTCATCTGTGTACATACATAATTGTCTGATGATAATGCTTGTACAGGCTAAAATATTTTCCTGAATAATCTATTTCTGAATCTTAGATGGGACCAAGGCATATCAGAACAATCATTAGACTTCTTCAAGTCCAGGAGTAGTTTACAATTGTTCTCCAGCTATATTCTATGATCATATAATTGAATCACCCTCCTTCATGTCTGACATAGCTGAGCTTGATATATGCAATTCAAGTAGCCCATTAGTAGAATCCATGGATTTGTCATCCAATTTCTAAGCCATCCTGTAGTAAGCACAGGAAACATCAGACAAGCTGTAAGGCTGCGCCTCAAAATACACAATTCCAGGGCCTATGCTCATCATTCAGATTTCATTGTTGCAATCACCTATGTAGGCAATAAGCTAGTAGGAAATGAAGTCCTGGAGCTCTATAATCTATCGAGACATTGAGGCATTTGGAAATAAAACTGTTTAGTTTTACAAGGCAAATGTGAGAATAGCTTGTGTCTGTGGATAGTGTGGCAGTGGTCACATTGTAGTGTTGGGTGAGGAGACAGATCCCATAGTGTGACAAGTTTAGAGGGTAGACAAAGGGCTCTGTATATGAGAACAAGGGAGATTGCTCAGGTACTGTGTGCAGCTGATCAGGGTCAGGGTCCAAGAATGTCAAGAGTGTGATTGAGTGAATGGAGGAGGAGTTCTTTGAGTCTTTCAATGCTGCTAGGTGTTTCTAGAGTATTTTGCTTGATATACCCATAACCTGTTAAAACTAGATACTCTTTATGGACCTGACAGACATGTAAGTTAACAGTTCTCAGTTCAATATATGATTAACTGATTAGCTACCTGACAGACACATAAGTTAACAGTCTGTCCGGTAATTGTATCAGTGTGTATCCAGTAAAGTATGTAAAGATATTGGCTCACTCTCAGTTCAATATATGATTGACTGAGGGTGTTGATAGTGTAACATTTGTATATATACATGTAGGTAACAATGGAAGGGCTATGTTGTGGCCAGTGTGATATATGTGATATGAAAGAATAGTGGAACAGAATAAAAAAAAATGGAGGGAAAGGATAGGGAGGAGATGGATATAGGAGTCAATAGTGCACTTACTTTTTGAGTAGCCAACAGCCTAGACACTTACAACTTTCTCTTTATAATGACTAGCAACTTCTAGCAGCCTTCTAGGAAAGTGGCCAATTATATTTCTTTTCTTAGTATTATTGACCCACTCCCACACCTCCAGACCTTCCCCCAGAATGCCCCACCTCCCTGGAGCTTCCCCCAATGCTTCCCCCAACTCACCCCAACCTTTGTTGACCCATGGCACCTGCTCCAGCTAACTCTGATGCTTTCTCAGCAAACCCTGACAACTTCCTGGCAAACCCTGGTACATCCTCTGTAGGCCTCCTCAGCTCCCCCTCCTGCCTATAAGGCCCCCAAGCCTCTCTGACACTTCCCCTGGCACAGGCATACATCACTCAACCACCTCCACAACTCACACAACCACTCTGGAATTCCCCAATGGCTACAGGATAGACCATGTTCCCATTGGAGTGTCATCACAGCCCACCCTCTGATCAGAGCTGACACCCATCAACCCCACATGGCTCTGACAAGCCCTGCCATCACACTTTCAACCCTAGAGAAGGTCCAGTAGTTAGTATATAAAGATGTAGAGTAGCATCTGTTACTTTAGTCTTGATATTACCTACTTTACTTAGTTTCCTGTGTTTTGTGTTTCTTTTCTGTTATGTTTCTCAGTCTCATCTCAATTTCTATTCTTAGTCTTGAATCTATCTTCTTTCTCAGTTCTGTCCTGTTTTGCCTTTGTATCATCTTGTCTGTCTCTGTTTCGTTATCATTCCTAAGTTCTTTTCATCTCTAACATCATTACAAACTCCATACACATGCTATAAACCTTCAAACATTCTTATAACAACTCTGGACCTCACTCTACACTTGGCCCCAGAACCCCTCACTCTTGATTGATCCTCCATCAAACTCCAGCTCAGCTCCCATCCACTTGCAAAGCCTCTGCTTACTCCACAGCTCATACACTCACTTGTGGACTTGTACCTGATGCCCACCCAAGCCCAATGTTTAATATACTTGGTCTTAGACTTTCCTGGACCACTCTGGACTTGCTTGGACCACTCCCCCAAGCTTGGCCCTGCAAGTACCCAGTGTAGCTGAGCCCCTGTGGTCAGCAGAACCTGACAGTGGGCATGTAGAGAATTAAGGTGCTTACTATAGTAGTTGAAAAAACATTGGGACTCCAGCCTTGAAAGCTGACTAAGAACAAGAATCAAGTTACTGTGTTGCACTGGAGTGATGAAACATACTGCTTGCAAAAATGGCCAACTGTTGAATGTCTGGATCAGCAATAAAGTAGTCAGCTAATGCAGTGTGTTCCCTATTATCAAGCTTAATTGGTTGTATGATTCCCATACCATGTGTCATGCCAACACTGAGCATGGGATAAGAACCATGCCTATGGCAGACCTGTGGAAAAGATTCCACTGAAGCACCTCCCATGATTACATCATATGCTGCCCTTACAGAGGTGCAGTAGGCATTGTTTTGGGGCTGGCCCATAATAATGGCAGTGACTCTGCTATCCTTGTCAACTAGAGGGTGACTTTTCCTGTGCAAGTGTCAGATAGGAACGGAAAGACCATACTAAGCCACTCACTTGCCATCCCAACAGATCAGTGACAGCCCTTGTGCTGCAAGTTCCTCAAGCCTCCAAGCCTTCTTATTCCCTTGCATGCTTTGATTGTTTTTTGCCTGGTAAGCTCCCTTTGCAATGGGAAGCAACATGGAGCTGAGAGCAGTCTGTATGGGTACAGCATTGTACCTGTAGCATTCAATTGTCCTTTTGCTTGGGACATGGCCTTCTTTAGCAATGTGTTCTGCACATTTGTTGTGGTGTTTGGCATGCTGGCAGTTGGTTGTCTGAGAAGATGTGCAGTTCTCAGAAGGTGCATGGTCTCTGGAGTGTTCAGCATGGAGACACTTAGATGGTGGGCTGCTAAGTTCTTCAAAGGGCACAGGTGTTGAAGAACATGGTTGTGGAGTAGAGTGGCAAGGTTCTATGCTCTCTAGGCAGTTGTCCTCTGCCTCTATAGAGTTGCAGAGCAGTGCAGGGAAGTCAACACTTTTGGAGCAATAGATTGGTATAAAATTGTAGGAGGAAAAGACAGTGCCTGAATGAGTCTGATGAATTCTAGTTAGTTTGTAAATCTGGGACATATAAATACTTACAGAATGCATTTGTGAGGCAGTAGTTGAGAAAACCACACTGCAAGAGAAATGGTCAGCTAATATTTACTGATGCAGAAAAGCAGCATGCTGACTCCAAATTTGCAGTATGCTTATTTCCTTGGTCCCAGGGGTGATACCTGAAGGAAACAAGCATACTGCAGAAAAGGAGGCAGCATACAAGGTGAAATAAAACAAGCTCACAAATGCAACATTGATTATTGAGGAATGATATATGATAAGTAGAGATCTTGTTAAACTTTTGTAGTCATGTGTCTATTCACACTGTGAATGCTGGCACCACTCAAGTGGCAGTGGGAGCAATGCTCCACCAATGCAAGTCAACCAAGGGCAAGTTTAAGATCTTTGACAGAGGTTCTTTGGATTCTGCTTTCATACAAACAGTGAATTGGACAGGTCTACATGTGTTTCAAGCATGGCAGAACAAGAAGCTTTGCAAATGCCAGCAAGGTGTGTAACATCCTCTGATACCTGTTGATGAAGTGCTCACTGGGTTATCCTTAGCTCAAGACAAGGAAAGGCAGCATGTACTTGGACAAAATTCAAAATATTCCTGACAGCTGCAACAGTCAAGACCACAACAAAGCTGACTGGGTTGACTTGGATGCCATCATTGAGGGCCAGGGGTCAATCAACCTGAGCCATGTGGGTGGAGAGTTCCAAGAACTCCTCAAATTTGAGCTGCAATCCAAAACACAACAAAGGGATTACTGCACATGTTGTGATGCAACCATCTGCTAAAATCTTAGATTTGCCATGCAATTGAACACAATGGTCAGTGTGTACTTATGGTGGAGCAAGAAGTGTGGATTGTCAGGGCAGGCATTTAGAGCCTCTTTAGACAACAATGCAGTAATACAGGAGATGCAAGCATCAAATTACAAACTTCTGATGCCTTTGTCAGAGACATATTCCCTTGACATACTTATGTTTCAGGGAGCTGAGATGATTGCCACCTCCCTGATTGAGTGTGGCTCATTCCTTCAACACCATACCATCCCACTCTTGTGTTCACCATACATGCTATTAAACTCTATTGCACAACTCACCTGCAATGGTGAATTTATACCAACCAAAAGGCACAGGAGGAAGGCATGGCAGATTTAGAGCCAAACCCCTGTAGTGAACAATGAAAGAACATGAGTGACAAGTTGACTGCACACATGTGGGGAATATTCAACAAGACTGGCATCTTCCTTGCCCTCTGCCACCATGGTTTTGTTCTCCTGATTGTGTAGTACTTGGTTAGAGTAATATTAATAGTTCTGTGGCTTTCTTGAAGACTTAGAGAATCCACTCCAATTTCACACTGATGTCTTGAGAAATGTTTGATGATAGGTTGTTTACTTCCAAAATATCACTATTCTAGATGTAGAGGTATTTCAACAAACTCCAGCCTAAGTGATTCACTCCCTGGGAACCACTGAGCCTTTGCCTATCAATTGCCACCTATCCATTTGCTACTCTACTTGTGCTATTTATACCTCTTTCTACAGTGCACAGACCACTTCCTATATGTGTCTTTTGGTTTCAGACTTTCCAGCACCTCTACCATAAATGTTATTCCAATTCCTACTTTTGAATGCTTGTTTTGGTGCCATAGGCTAGTTTCTTGTGCCATCATTCCTCTTTTCCATTCTTAGCTTCTGTTTTCCTCATTTATCTCTTCCTCCTTTGTATTTCTTCCATCCATAGTTTCCCTTCCATTTATATTCTTCCATTCATCCTTCCTTTATATCCTTTCAGTCAACATTCTAATCTGGTTATTCTTAGATCAGATCTTATTTTGATCTAGATCTTGCCAGAATTGATGCCACTCCAGTGCTTTTGCCAGTCCTATGCTTCCCTCCCATTATAGTGATTGGACCATTATTGATTGTATAGCCTAGTATAGTCCTTGTCCTATCCTGTTCTGTATTTTTTCTGGTGTATTTTGAGGAGATAATGTTGCTGGAACTTGTTTTACCAGGAGGCTTCTAGTTTTCAGCCATAATAGATGTTTATTTTGACTTCTGGTGTTTGATTATGTTCCCAATAGTGTGACAACATTGTATCAATTGCCAATATGGTTCAGAGTGGTGAGCTGTGAGTATCTATGCTTCTCTTTTGATATATTCCTTACCTGACTTATCAAAGGGCCAAATACTCATTAGCAATGGTAAATGAACTCTTAGAGGCCTTTGGCATGCAAATTAGTGCAGGCTACAACATTGGATGCAAATTTGGTACAATGCTTGGCACCAGCCCCTTGGACTGCATGTGCATAAACTCCAATACAAGTCACTTGTAGGGAGCTTCCACAATCATGCTCATAACTGATGATGCCAGCTCACCTTCCTGGCAAAGTACATCAAAGGTCTGGGGCTTGAGGATCTTGAAGGATGTGAACAATTTTTTTCTAAGTCCAATGCCCTGGCTTCATTGGTGTGATATGCAAGCATCTTCCACTATAAACAAGGCATCCAGCAATATGCAAAGCACATGGATAAACAGGAGACCTACTAAAACCTCAATATGTCCCCCCTTTCTTTGTACTCTTCTTCCACTTATGACTTCAGGTTGTTTTCTCATCAATAACTACAAGCATGCTCTTCAACTAATTAATAGTTTACCTGTGCTGGAAAAACAGATGAAGGATCAGGGTGTGGCAGGCTTCAACATTTTCAAGCAATGGCTGGACAAAGAGAAGGTGTATCTTGAGGGACTATCTCAGGAACCTATTCAGGAGACACTGCAGATGGAGTATTATCAGAAGTTGGTCAACCTGAAGGCCAGTGAGAAGGCTTTTAATGAGGCACAAGCACAGTGGCTTGTGATCACTCTGGAAACCCACAGCACACATGACTATACATGGTCTTGAGAGACACAGCATTGATACACCCTCAAAAACCTTGAGAAGGATCTCAAGTTTGTTCAAGATCTTGAACTGAAACTGGGTGTCACAGCATGGTGGACTCAAACAAGCCCTGAGTGGAGAGAGGCAGCTGAGATGTTGGGGAAATGCTACTACCAATAATGTCTTGATAATTTGGAGGCATTGATAGTCTCAAGAATGTTTGAGTTGACCAAAATGAACATGTCACAGATGGGTGAGTTTGATGCTGCATTGTTCATATTACTGCAACTGACATAGTGGGATAGGATATAAGTTATGAAAGCATATTGGTAATGCCCTCAAGGCTTGTTCTCAGGCCATACAAAATGCCCTTGACAAGTATAGTGTTGCCACTTGTGCCCTTTCCCCACCATGTCCCTAGCTTGCATGAGATCTTTTTGTGGAATATGCCTTTCTTGCCAACTTCAACCTCCTATTGGATATACACCAAGATGTCTGTGAATGTGCCTGGGCTTCTCCTGCTGCTTGCATAATAATGAATGAATATTTCAAAATTGAGCGAGCTCACAAAGAGATTGACTGGCTTAATATTGAAATTCAGCACCTGGTTACCTACATACATGATGAAGAAGCATATCTAAAGGAGAAGAAAGACATCCTTGCTGCAGAAGACAGTCTACTTGCCAATCAAATTTGCCTGCACTGCAAATGCTTGCATCTCAACAATCTTCACCTATGCCACCTGCACAAACTTGCCACACTTCTGGGGTTTACTGAGTCAATAGCCCAGCATCAAGGCCACTGAGGGATGGAGAGATGCAATGAATGTTGATGATGGCTGTGCAAATGCTGAGGAGGAAGCAATGACAGGAGATGGCTAAGACACCACCAGCAATGAGCTCTGATAGTAACTGGTTAATGGTCTCAAGAGCCAAGTCAAACATTAGAGTAACATTATTAAAGGAAGTAATATATTAAGCTAATCATGCCTAACTAAGCAAGGAACTTTGGTCTTATTCCATGCCTAATTAGGCTCAATAAGTGGTAGCTACAGGTGCCTTAAGGAGGCTAGTCTATGTTTGTAATTGCTAATATAAAAATATTTATATAGGGGGCAGCTTGCTCAACTAGTGCCTAGAAGGAGTCAAGGTACTTGTCCAGCATGTGCTTCCCTTGCCCATATTGCTCTCTGTCACATAGCATCAAGGCAGCAGTTTTGGCAGGGTCTAGCAGGAACAACTCCATATGGAAGTTCTTCTTGAAGGCAGCCCAGTCCAAGAAACTTCCAACACCTTGTACCTGCTTGCTCAATGCTTGCCCCTACTCCTGCCATTCCTGCAACATGCCCCCTGCTGCCAGGCATCCCCATAGATGTGGATGTAGCCAGACAGCTCTGTGCTATGCCACTACTGTACCAGAGATGCTAGAAGCCTGGGCACTTTGCATGACACTGCCCCTTGGGTCTGAAGGTATGTTACTTCTCCACAGCAGAGCAGGAGGAACTCCTCCTGCAACTGCTGGCTACAAAGGATCCTGCCAGAGCTCCATCACCAAACAAGCTGACACCAGAGTTGACCGTAAAGAAGATCAGCACTTGCATGTCACCTCCAGAGCTGGAGGAGGATTTTTAGTTGAGTGACAGATAAGGTGTACACCTCTGTTGCTGGGTGCTAAGAGGTTCTTGAAAATGAAATTGCCTTTTCCAATGCCCCTCATTCTAAGACAGAAGAGCCTAGAGCCTCAATGCTCCCCTCCAGATGTACAAATATGTTGGCAACTCTGGAGCCCTTGCCCAGCTTCCTGGCACCTACTAGGGTCTGCTAGTGCCACTCCATCTGGGCACACAAATGCCCTGACAGTATGTAATAGCTTCAAGCCTGTCTGCCAACTCCCTGCACCTTGACATGAAGATAGAGACCATGAACACCCAGCAAACCCATGGAGCCACCGCTCTTTTAGATAGCAGAGCAATGGGACTGTTCTTGGACTCAGAGTTTATCAAGTGCTATGGCCTGACTGAGCAGCTCCTCCCCAAGCCCATTCCAGTCTACAACATTGATGGAACACTCAACAAAGCAGGTGCCATCAGCTCTGTAGTCAACCTTGTCCTCCATTGTTAGAATCACATGGAGTGTGCCATTTTTGTCATTACCAGCTTAGGTAGGCAGGACATGATCCTCAGTTTCACATAGCTCTGCGAGCACAACCCCAAAGTAGATTGGACCAAGGGCAAAGTAACCATGAGCAGATGCCCTCAGAAGTGCTCTGCCTGTGCTGCCAAGAACAGAGAAGAATGCTGGGGTTGAGTTTGAGAGCACACAGCCATCCACACATGTTGTGCCAGGCCTCTCCCCTTCACTGATCTGGACCTCCTGAATCCCCCACCTCTAGTGTTCCCTTGTAGAGAGGCCCTATATAAGAACAACTGGAGTAGTGGCAGAGCCCTAGAGGAGGAGTGTGGAGAGGAGTTTGGTGGCCTACACAAGCTGGAGCTCTTGGACAAAGTGGTAGAGGTGGGAGACTGGAACTACACCACTATTGTACATTTCCCACTCTCTACTGCAGAGATCCAGGCTAGCCAGACCACATCCCAGTGGCTGGCCCAGGTGTTTGCTGCCAATGCCATGCCCCAAGAGTTCTGAGATGCTGTATCCCTCTACCTTCATGCATTTAAAAATGTTTTCTCCAAAGCCTTGTTCAACTCACTCCTAAGATGCAAGCAGCTGGACCATGCTATTGAACTACTGCCTGATTCCACACTCTCTAGCTGTCAAGTCTACCCACTAGCACCCAGGGAGCAGGACAAGCTTGACACCTTCCTGCAAGAGAATCTGGACTCTAGTTGCATATGCCCTTTCAAGTCTCTGATGGCTTCTTCTGTCTTCTTCATCAAGAAGAAAGATGGCTTGCTTCAACTAGTCCAGGACTATTGGGTTCTCAATGCCATGATGGTGAAGAACCACTACCCCCTCCCTCTCATCTCTGAGCTCATCAATAACCTCTGGGGCATGCAATACTTCACTAAACTGAACGTCTGGTGGGGCTACAACAATGTGCATATCCAGGAGAAAAATGAATAGAAGGCTGCCTTCCAGACCAACTGTGGATTGTTTGAACCTCTTGTTATGTTCTTCAGACTCACCAACAGCCCAGCCACCTTCCAGACAATGATGAATGACATCTTCTGGGACCTCATTGCAGAGAGCATAGTGTGTATACCTGGACAACATTCTCATCTACACAAAAATGCTAGAAGAGCACTGTCAGATCACTCACCTCATCTTGGAACATCTCTGCCAGCACCAGCTCTATCTCAAACCAGAGTGCAAGTTTGAGCAGACCTAAATTGAGTATCTTGGCCTGATTATCTCGCATGGAGCTGTGGAGATAAACCTAGTGAAGGTAGCAGGCATGGCAGAGTGGCCAGAGCAAAGGAGGTGCAGGTGTTCCTGGGTTTTATGAACTTCTACTGGAGATTCATCCAGGACTTCTCACATCATGCCCACCCACTATTCGACCTCATTGGGAAGGACATTGTGTGGAGTTGGGGGCCTCCAGAGCAGACAGCCTTCAACACCCTCAAGCATACTGTGACCTTGGAACCTGTCCTCCTCTTCTCAGATGATAACTCCCCTTTCTGGGTAGAAGTTGACAGCTCTGACTTTGCCACTGGGGCTGTTCTTTCACAGCAACCCCCAGAGGATGGGAAGTGGCATCTGGTAGCCTTCTACTCCAAGAGCCTAAATATGGTAGAGTGGAACTATGAGATCCATGATAAGGAGATGCTGGCTATCATGTGGTCATTTGAGGAGTGGCAGCACTCCTGGAAGGCATGCGGCATAAGTTTGAAGTCTGGACAGATCATAAGAACCTCAAATACTTCCAGACAGCCAAGAAGCTCAACTGCTGACAGGCCCAATGGTCCCTTTACCTAGCCAATTTCAACTTCTCATTGCATCACAAGCCTGGCCAAAGTATGGGGAAACTAGATGCCCTATCCTAGAGAGCAGACCATGGCATAGGGGGGAGGACAACAGCAACATTGTGCTCCTCCACTCCAAACTGTTCACAATCCAAGCCATGAATGGTCTAGCCATTGAGAGAGTAGAGGTGGACATCCTCCAGGACATCTAGCAGGAAAACTGAGACAGTCAGCAGAAGGAACTCATTGTGCATGCAGCTCAGGTGCTGAAGTCAGAATGTACTACTGGTGCCAGATCAGCCTGTGCAGATGAATGGGCCTTCTGGGATGGAATCTTGACCTTCAGGGATTGTATCTATGTGCCCAACATCCTGGAGCTCCACCAGAGAATTGTAGAGCAACACCACAACTCCTGCATTGCTGGGCACCCCAGACAAAAAATGTTGGAGCTAGTATTGCAGAACTATTGGTGGCCCCAGATGTCCTGGTATACTGGGCAATCTCTGTCTCTGGACCAAGCTCCAATGTCACCCCCCTTCTAGACAGCTACATCTGCTGCCTGTGCCCACAGAGCAATGGAGCATTGCCTCTGTGGACTTCATCATAGAGCTCTCCAACACCCATGGTTACAATGCCATCATGGTAGTGGTGGACCTGTATGGCAAGTGACTGCACTTCATTCTGACTCACACCACTTGCTCTGCCATGGGCACTGCAAATTTGTACCAGAAGAATGTCTAGAAGCTCCACAGCCTCTCCAATGCCTATGTCTCTGACTGAGGGCCATAATTCATGGCAGACTTCACTAGGGAACTCTACCAACTACTCAGCATGAAGCTTCACACCTCCACTGCCTATCATCCACAGTCTGATGGCCAGACTGAGCACATAAACCAGGAGTTGGAGCAGTACCTCCACCTCTTCTGCAACAAGTGCCAGAATAACTAGGATGAACTCCTCCCTGATGCTGAGTTCCAATACAACAACCATGCTCATGCTTCCACCCAATTTTCCCCATTCTTCCTCAACACTGGACAACACCTGCACATGGGTTTTGAACTCCGGGTTGGCCCTCAGAGAATGAAGCAGTAAACAAATTTGTGGACCAGATGAAAAAGTCACAGAAGAAGGCCTGGGTGGCACTGGCAAAGGCAAAGGATGAAATGGCATGATACTACAACCACAGAAGGACCCTGGAGCACAAATACTAGCCTGGGGATTGAGTCTACCTAGATGCCTCCAACATTACAACTACCTGGCCTTTGAAAAAGCTGTTGCACTACCAATTGGGACCTTTCACAGTGGAATGGCAGGTAGGGCCCCTAGCCTACTGACTCTGGCTCCCCACAAGAATGTGCCAGCTTCATCCAGTGTTCAATGTGGTCAAACTGACTCCAGCCCCAAAGGATCCTATCCTGGGGTAACATCCACTACTCCCACCACCTCCAGTGATGGTCAATAACAAGGAGGAGTACAAGGTGGAGGAAATTCTAGATAGTCATTTATTTTAGCAACAAATACAATACAAGGTGGAGTGGAAGGGCTACAGGATTGAGAATATCTCCTGGGAACCATGGGAGAACATACATGCCCCAGGGCTAATCAAGGAGTTCCACAGGAAACACCCAGATGCTCTGTGTGCCATATAAGGAATCTACCCTATTTTGCCAGTGGACTGGGCAGTCAGAAACTTTTTCTACCCCACACATCAAGATGCTGCATGCTAGAGGGAGGTGATGTCAGGGAACTTCCATTTCTAATCTCTGCAACTTGTTCCAGCATCTCTGCAGCTTATCCAATGCCTCTAGGACTTGTTCCAGAACCACAGTAATCTCTGGAGAACTGCAGGACTTTCCATATTACCTCATCAATCACTTTCCTAGGGTGTGGAGTAGCTCTGATTGTCTGTACAGCTGTTCCCATGCCTCTACTGCCCACTGATGTGCTGCACCAAGCAGCAGGAATCCTTAGACTTGTTCTCTTCAGATTCCCTGCTAGGTGATTAGTTACTGTTGTATCATCATCTACTACTTGCTAATATACTTTGGATACTCTTCTGCTAGCTGCATGACTCGGATCCACCACTCCAGAGATTGTCCTTACACTCAGTGATGTTGCCAACATTAGCAGTGTTAGCAAGGCTAGGTCTTCTCCCAGCCACTCCAATTTGTTGTTGCCTACCTGTCACAGCAGTGTGCTGGTCCAGGTTTCCTAGTGACAAGATTAGCAAAGATTGATTAGCAAAAGAAATCACTTACTTGTTGATGAACCCTTGCCTCCTCATCACTCTTCTTGTCTTTCTCCACCTCCATTGCCTCTTTCTTGACCTCTCAACCTCCTACACCTCCACTTGCCACCATCTCCACCTCATCTACTATTGCCATGGGAGTTCCTTGTTCCATCTTGTCTCCACCTTCCTCCTTGCTAGTGACTGTCCTTTGTGGCTTAGTGCTAGCAAACAAGGCAGGACTTGCTGCCCATTTGTGTGCCAAAGGCACATTATTGCTGTTGTCACTATTGCTAGTGCTCTCCTTGTTACTAGCCTCATCCTCACTCTCAACTATCTCTCTACTCTTCTCCTGTTGCTTATCCTTAGCAACTCCACTGCCACCTACCACTATCCCATCATGCAAAGTTGGCAGATTCAAGCTCAAATGTTTGATCTGAATTGGTTCCTTTATTGCTGCTAACTCCCTCTGCCACTCCACAAAAGCCCTGGCCTGTCACACCAAGGCCACACTTGCTGCTATCCTTCATATGGGCTTCCTGCCAGTGCTCCTTGATGATTTGCCCCTGTACAAGCAACCTTTTCTTGAGCTATTGCAGCAATAGCAAGGTTGGATGCCAGTGGGGTACCAGCACCCTTCTGAATTGTTGTTGGCCCAGCAGTTGTTGCACTTGAAAGAATTGTCAGCAATCATTTTAACAACAATTGCTAAAAGACTTACCACTCCCTGTCACTCCTTGAATGCTCACCTCTCCTCTGGCAACACCATTTTCTTCCCCTTTGCCTTCTTCAACACTACTCCTGCACCCATGCCAGTATCCACCACAGTCAAAGCTTTTTGCCAATGAAGAAGATTTGCTAGCTTCTTTTGTTGGTAAATGTATCTTGAATTGGTTCCTGTAACAATGTTAGCAATGGTCACCAAGAGCTAGCAATGGATTAAGACTTATGACAAATTTCTCTTCCTCCTCCTCTCTGGCCTTCTCTTTGCCCTTACCTTTACTTTTTGGAGTAACCACCACTCTTGGCAACATTGCTAACCCCTTAGCAATGCTACCAACCACACACTTGGGAGTAGAGAGCCCAGCTTCCCCAATGTCCCCTCAATTTGTGCTAACAGTACCCCCATGGCCCTTGCTGCACTCAACCCCCATTGTCACCACCAATTTGCATGGTAAGTGCTGAAAAAAAACTGGTCATTAGGCAATAAGTCCTTGAAGAGCTATAATTACCTTAGCAGTGTTGCTAGCCTTAGTGACATTGCTGGCACTCACTGTCATCCTAGTCTCCAGATCCTGCAACAAGAACTCCAATGATGGCAGAAGGGGAGCCTAGCAAAAATGTTAATACTGTTGCTAAGGAGAAAAGAAGATAACTCACAAAATATTTGTCAAACTCCCTAATCCAATCCTCCTCCTTGTACTTCTCATACAGCTGCTGACACCCCTTGTTGACAACTGCCAACTCAGCTCACTCCATCCCACTCCCAGCCATCTCAAACCAGCAAAGCCAAATCTTGAAGATAGTGGTGACCACTAAGCAAGGATTTGTCACCAATGAATCATGTGCTATGGCAAGGAGGTGGTCAACCCAATCAAGGAATGCCTGGGCCATGGCATGCTTTTCAGGTTGAAAAGCAAGGTTAGAGGACATGGCAATTAGATTTAGATTGCTGAGGGGAGATAAGAGATGGGAAGGAGAGTTGATGAAGTCTAGCTAAATTGCTAGCTGCTTTTATTCTTACCCCTCTAGGTGCATGGACCATGCAAGCAATCCAGGACTTTGGGTTGACTGAGAGCAGTCAAGATTTCAGCATAGGAGAGGATGATAAGACCCACTTGCCACTGAGCACTGTTTGTGGCATTTCTGATTGGACAGCAGCTGATTGTGTTATATATGACCTGGCACAAGTCACAACACTTATCATGTAGGGTCTAGCCCCAAGATCTGGAACAAAGTAGCTGTTGCACAGGATTTTAGCAACCACAAGACTTATGGATCATGAGCTGCATCATGTGGAGTCTGGACTTTGGATTCAGAACAATAAGGCCAAGACCTTTCTTAGCAACATTACCTGGCAACAACACAGCCTCCTCTCTAAAAAGGGATATATTGAAAGCCACATGATTTCTTACTTATTATTTTTCTTGTTGGGCTTACAAACATACTTGAACAGTGTCTACACTTCAGGTATTGATGTTGCAGATGCTCTTTTCTTGTGATTGACAATTTTTATGCATTATATTGGTATTGCATACATATACTTGGTTACCAGACTGACATCCAGCATGTATCATAAACACATTGGCAGACACCATCACTGGTGGCAACTAATCTTTCCTTTCTAAATACTATACTTACAAACAGTGTAAATACTGCCTGTACATAAAGACCAAAAACAATGAACAGAGTACCATTCCCCCTCATTAGCTCTCTGCTTACCAGCTTAAGATCTCTTATTGTTCTTTCTCTTGTCATTTCCAACAAATTAGTGACAGTATTGACAACCTTGACTTTGACTTAGTGTGGGTGCCAACTGCAGGTATCCTTAGCTTTACTATGACTTAGCAATGCTAGCAACTATGGCTAGTGACTAGTTTGCATTTGTCCCCCCTGTTCTACTTTAAATCCATTCATCTCTTGTCCCCAACTTTTCTTTCTATTGCTTAGTTCTCCCTTTTCTAATGACCCTTTTGCCTTCATTCCTTTCTCTCCCACCTATCCTTTCATTACTGTCTAGCAAATTAGGCTAGTTATAGCAACATGTTTCACTTCTTGTTCACTCCACACCCATTAGCTCTCACTTTCTTGGATGGTTACTGACTTGCCCCCTATCAACTCCCTATTGCCAGCTACCTTATCTAGTTGCTAGTGTTTAGGTCTTCCATTTGATTTCCTGCATGACAGCTAGGCAGCATAGAAGCACATCACCAATCACCCATGGGTCAGCTCCACCCTCTCCCTATTTCAGCTGCCTGCTGGAGTATTGTGTTAATGGACTTCATTGTCAAACTCCAAGATGCTCATGAGTAGGATGCTGTAATGGTAGTAGTGGACCTTTATAGTAAACAGGCCCACTTCATCCCTATCCACACCACCTGCTTGGCCCTAGGAGTGGCTAGCCTGTATTGGAAGAATGTCTGGAAGCTCTGTGGTCTGTCCAATGGGTATGTCTCTGATCAAGGCCCTCAACATGTGGCAGAGTTTACTCAGAAACTGTACTGCCTGCTTGGAGTGAAGCTCCACACCATCACTGCCTATCACCCTTAGTCAGATAGTCAGACAGAAGATGTTAACCAAGAACTGGAACATTATCTCCACCTGTTTTGTAATGAGAGGCAGGATGACTGAGATGAGCTCCTGTCAGATGCTGAGTTCCAGTACAGCAACCATGTTTATTCTTCAACTCAGATGACTCCATTCTTCCTGGACACTGGCAAACACCCTGCATGGGATTTAGACCTGAGGCATGTCCCTCAGAGAATGACTCACTGAACCAATTTGTGAACAGGATGAAGAAGGCACAGAAGGAGGCAAAGGCAGCATTGATGAAGGCAAAGGATGACATGGCATGGTACTACAACCACTGGTGGACACCAGCCCCTGTATACAAGCCTGGGAACCATGTGTACTTGGACAGCTCTGACATAAAGACAACAAGGCCATCACAGAAGCTATCACATTGTCATCTTGGCTCCTTAGCGGTAGAGAGAAAGGTAGTGCCTTTAACATACCAACTGAAGCTCCCTGCAGGCCTGCATCAACTGCACCCAGTCTTCAATGTTGTCAAGCTGTTCCCAGCTCCAGAAGAGCCTATTCCTGGCTGCCACTCTAAGACACCACCACCACCAATTCTGGTTGATGATGAGGAAGAGTATGAGATGGAAGAAATTTTGAATAGCATGATATTCTAGGGGAAGTTACAGTTCAAGGTGAAATGGAAGAGATATGCCATTGAGGATATCTCTTGGGAACTACAGGCCAATGTATGTGCACCAGCCCTGGTCTGGCACTTCTACTGCAGGCCTCCCAATGCTCCAAAGGCAATTTAAGGCATCTACCCTGTCTTTGTAGCTGACCAAGCAATCCACAATTTCTTCTATCTAGTGCACTGGGATGCTGCATGCTAGAGGGGGGGTGATGTCAGGAGACTGCTCTTACCAGACCCTCTGATTGTTTCCTTTATTCTGAGCCTGCCATTCATTGCTGACCTCCTATTTTCTAATCACAAGTACTTTCAACCAAGGACTATCCTCTGATTATCCTTATATATGGTCACATGCCATGAGTTTGGGGATCAAGGCAATTTACAATAGATTTCTGCTTTTGTGATTGGACTCCAGATTTGGTTATTGTTGAGTGTTTTTTCCAGAAGCTCTAAAGTATATTTTCTAAACACTAGCATTGGAAATTCTTAGACCTGTTTTCTTTGGATCTTCCTCTGCCAGGTAAGTGGCTAGAATGCTAGAACTTCATGTAGGATGCTAAATAGACTTTAGATCTCCCTCTGCCAGTTGTGTGATTGAGCCACAGCCTCCAGAGGTTGCCCTTACATCATCAGAGTAACCAACAAAGGAGACTCCTAGCACTCTCCTGCAGTCACTGAGAAGGATCTAAGACCTTCCATCTGCAACAGTGTGGGTGTATACAAGGGATTTTTTCTCTTGCTCACTGTCACTGCTACCCCTTCCAGCTCTACCCTTAAGTATAACTGGGCAGAGGGCACTTATGTGCCCTTGGTGGTGATGCCTTCATGACCAGCTACAGCTGGTTGAATGGGAGTAGCTGCTGGCAGCCCTCCTGGCATCACACCACTTTCCCTCTTCATGCAATGAGCTGACTTGACAAGATCTGAAGTTTCAGGTGGAGCACTATGCAGTGCTCCATCAAACCCTGGTTTGGCACTAGGCTCAAACATCTGATCTTTCATAGTCACAATTGTGTCCATTGAGGAAGGTGAACATTCTGATTGTAACTTGTGGCAGTGAACTTCTTTCTGGAAGTTCTGCTTCTACTTCACAAATGATTCAGTGCTCATTTGACTTGAGAAAATTTAACATTTCCATTATGGGTCACACAGCTTACAGTTCACACCTTGTAAGTTAAAACCAGTTGTGATTCTGTCTACAAAGTATGAAGTAAGGCACTGCTTTCTGTAAGTAAATGTAAGTACATTTTATAGGCAGCATCATGTGATGCTATAATACAAGATATGTATAATTCATAAATATAATTGTATATGATAGTAATGAGATGCTCCATTTCTCATCCACCTTGTCCTCTACCTTCTGTTACTCCTCATTGCTCTCCTCACCCAGCTCCCTACTCTTCTCCTTTCCCTTGGTCTCCACCAGTCCTCCTACCATCAACTTGTCTTGCATCATTGGTAGATCCAGACTTGACTGCTTGATAGTGATGAGGAGTCCCTTTGCCACAAGCACCTGTTGTGCTATGACAAACTCCTGGGCCCAATGCACAAGCATGGCCTTGGCATTGTGGGCAACTAACTTGCTGCCCTAGAAGAGTGCATCCCTCAGAGGAGCACACCTTCTTCATTGCATCACAAGCATAGCAGGGTTGACCCCCAGTGGGGTACCAACAAGCCTCTGAGTCTTTCATTGTCTAGCATCTGTTGAACTAGAAGTTCATTAGTGACAGTTGCTAGAATAAAGTCAAGACTTGCTGCCCCTTGTTGATTGAGAAGGGCCTGCTTTGTGGCAGGAGACACTGCTACCTTCTTCTTTGCCCCAATCTCCATTAGACCCACCCCTCTACCCTTGTCCAGAACTGTTGTGTGCTCCCAATACTTCAGCAGCCCCACCACTTCTTGTTGGTGAAGGTTGTCTGTGATAGTACCTAAGTGCTAGCATTAGCAATCATTGCTACAAACAAGTCACAAAAGAAGCTTACCTCAAATTCTTCTGTCTCTTGTGCTTTGCCCTTGCCCTTCTTCAAAACAAACAAGCCACAAAAGAAGCTTACCTCAAATTCTTCTGCCTCTTGTGCTTTGCTCTTGCCCTTCTTCCAATCCTTTCACTTCTTGAGTGACACTGCCAGACTCAGAGCAATGTCACCATCTTCCTCAGAATCCTGCATGCAATGTTAGCAACAGAAGCACTGGAGATTGGATGAGAACTTACCTCAGACTCAACCACTCTGGCTTTCCCCTTGCCCTTTGTCTGTTCCAAGCCCCTTGCCTTCCTTGGCAATGCTGCCAGGCCCCTAGTAATGTTGCCACCTTGTTCCTCTGCCTCTTTGTTGCTACCATCCAATGCAAAGCCAACTCTCTTCCCAGCACCTGAACCACTAGCAACTGCCTGATTGTGAGGGGGGTGTGGGAAGAAAAATGGTTGTCAAGTGTCAAGTCCTCCACAAGCTAGGAAAACCTTAGTGACATTGCTAGCATCTGGTGACACCCCAAGTCACTTACCATCATTTTCTCCACAAAGAGATTGTTGATCTCATACTCTAAAAATTAAAGAGGAGCCTAGCAACAATGTTATGAGCCAGCACCAGCAAGGAAAGTAGAACTACTCAAAGGGTTTACAGCATAGAGCACTACCCATGACTTGTTGATATAGCAAGTGTACAGCTTGTGACACTCTCTTTTCACTATGCCACTCTTAGGCCACTCCACTCCACTCTCTGCCATGTCAAAGCAGTGCAAGTGTAAGGGCAACCTCTGGAGGCTGTGGCTCAATCACACAACTGGCAGAGGGAGATCCAAAGTCTATTCAGTATCTACAAGAAGTTCTAGAGTTCTAGCTACTCACCTGGCAGAGGGAGATCCAAAGAGAACAAGTCTAAGAATTTCCAATGCCAGTGTTTGGAAAATTTACTCTAGAGCTTCTGGAAAAAACACTGAACAACAACCAAATCCAGAGTCTGATCAACAAATGGAAATCTATTGTAAATGGCCTTGATCTCTGGACTCCCAGCACATGAACACATGCAAATATAACCAAAGGATAGCCCTTAGTTGAAAGTACCTGTGGTCCAAAGATGGGAGGCCTACAAGGAATGCAGGAAACAATCCAGGGGTCTGGTGAGAGGGCCATATGGAGGGGACAACACTTGTCAGAATTACAGACAGAGAACTTGTGCAGCCTGAGGGCTAAAACTGGGACCAGCAGATAGAGAAAGCAAAGGAGAATAAAGGAAAACCATAATAAGGAGGGAGAATAGGACAGAGGGGGAATGGGACATCCCCTGACAGCAAGTACAACTTAAAAAATGCTACCACCCCCTTTTCTGGCACCATTGCTATCTGCCCCCTTGCTAGCAACAGTAGATGATCAATTTTGCCAAAGTAAAACTTGGGTGGCATACTTGAGCTCCATGTGGCAGGCAGTGATGGTGGCAGCAGCAGACATTTCAGGTTAGAGTAGAGGTGGAATGAGTAAGCAAAGACAGGTGAGGATTTTGACAAAGTTCAATGCTAATGCCAGGACTATTTCAACACCCAAAAATGGCACACAGACCATCTAGCAAATTACAGGACTTTGATGGTTAACTGGGGACAGTCAAAATTTCAGTCTAGAGGAGGGATAATGAGACCCTATTCTTGCTGAGCACCAATTTCTTTGTTTTACTATGTTCTAGCAACTTCCAAATTTTCTGGTTTCTATGTGATGGAATAGTCACATGACTTTGCCAAATGCAGTTTAGGCTCTCAGCCCACTAGATGACTTTCCCTTTCTGAAGCTTAGCAACCTCTAGTGACCTCCTAGCAAGGCCACCAATCATATTCCCTTTCTTGGTATTATTGACACATTTTTCTTATTTGTTGATTTAGTTGTATTCCTTACTGTATGACACCCTGGCAACTGGCAATTGACTATCATTCCAGGTGCCAATTTTGACTACAATTTGAGTTATTGACTTTCACATGTCATTCCTCCTGACTTAACTAGGTCACTAGTGATCAGTTCTCCTTTATTGACTCCTTTTGGTTTCATTAGTTTTCCTTACTATCAATACTGTCATGTTTTCTAAACAACCATTGAAGAATCATACCTTGTATTACCCCCAGACTTCAAAGCTAAGTCTAGTGATTTTAAAGCTTCTTGCTTTTCCCTAGTGCTCTCTCTGTCAAGTTGGTGCCCTCATTGCTTTGTTCAGTTAGTACCACCTTTGAGTACTATTTCATCAAGTCCTTGTATAGTGCTAGCACCTATGGCTAGTTTTGTTTCACTATTGTCCCCTTTTGCTGATACCCTTTGCTTGCCCTAACACCTCTTTATTTATTTCAGCTTTGCTAGTGATCTCTGTCTGGTGACCTTGCTTCCACTCTAGTTGGGGTTTACCCATGGAGTTCCCCTTTCCTCTTCACTACAGTCTCCTACCAACCTTGTGCCACCAACTTAGTGCCACTTGTATCTAGCAAGCTTTCTGGAACCTAGCTCAGCTTGCAACCCTCATTTACTATAGTCCATTTGTACTCTACTTGCAAAACCACTAGTTGTTGTGTCCTCTGCACAGCAGCTAGGTGGCAACAGATGTCATCAATAGTGGCAATTGAAGAAAACTGAGTAATACATGTAAACAGCTGGCCATTCATACTCTGCACAATGAGCTTGAGGAGCTGCGCAGTGTACACTCAGCTCAGAAAGGCCCTGTGGCTGTGCTGTTGTTTATATAGAATGACCCAAAAGTAGGTTTGGAGAGGAATGAGTACAGAGAAGACTCAATTACTGACCTTGAATTAATTGGCCATGCCATTGAATGTGTATGTGATTTCTTTGTTGCAGTCAGTGGGATTGAGCCTGTGGAGGTCTGTGGCTTTGAAGTCATGCATGATGATTGCTACAAGCACTGTTGCATTGACATTGGAAAAGCAAGAGCATAGAGAGAGGGGAATAGCTAATGATGCAGCATTGATTCCAACTGCTGTAATCAGGGGGACAAAGGGGGAAGAGAGTGGCATGGTTGAGGACAAGGCCACATGTGAAGCAGCAGGGCTTGGCTGAGTGCCACTTCTCTCCAGAAGTTGATTCATTAACATGAGAATCTGAGTGTGGGAGTTGCATATTTCAGCTAAGAGGGAGGTTGACTCGGTTTGGGCAGGAGGAGGGGGAGGGGTCATGACACAAGCAGATGTTCTGATAAAATGGCCATCTGGAGCACTGGGTGGTTGCGAGGCGATCCTCACTGGCATACAAAGCGAGGATGCAACAAAGATGAATTGGATAACGAGAGATTGATCTCAATCAACGCGTGACATAGACGATCTGATCTAATTCAATCGGCAAGCGCAGTGAGATGACTTTGTGCATAGTGAAGAAAAGTACTTACCTGCGAGCGCAGTGTGAGACGACGAGGTCATGAGCAGCGGCAGGTCTATACGTGAATTAGAACAATGCACAATGCGATAATTAACAAAGGTGGCCAGTGGCAGGTGTGATGAATGTAAAGGGGTCGGCGTAATTGACCTTCGCCCGAATTAACCCCGGGCAACCCAACTTCACTTTGCCCGATCTATCATAAGCTGTAATGGCTGCTGTAGTCTGGTTCCACTGGCCCTCTTACAACTGAAGACACCACCAAACCCCGAAATCATCACCTGAATGCACAGTTTCACCAGCTTTAAACAAGAACCTCCAAGAAAGAACTTGAGCATTTCATTCAATTTTGAATCTCTTAGTATGTTAATGAAAATGAACTAAACAACCAAAAAAAGAAAAAATTGGAAATTGGTAGGCTGCTGATCTGGCCTGCTAACCGTGTAAGTAGAGCATGGCAAGCCCATTAGCGACATAGTCTACAGGCAGAAGATAATATTTATAACTACTCCCCATCGTCAAACTCATCACAGAATTGAGATTCTCTATTCTCCGTGAGTGATGTTCAAGCCATATTTTGCCTTATAGGCCTCAAAAGATATGTCGCCCAGTGACGGGGCCTTCCTCGTTTTATGATATGAAGACCAATTGGCACACAGAAATTTCCACACCTTCACTGCATACTCCCACTGTTCTTCTACCGGGATATCCTCATCAAAATCCATTCTTCGTCTGTGTTCGAAGATGCTTCGAAGAGAGTCCATTCGATTGTAATACACGTCATATCCATACCAATGGAATTTGGCTTTCATATGCATGTCTGTCAGTTCACTCACCGCACATCTTGGACAAGACTTACCAGGTGCCACGTGGTGTTGCAAATCAGTATAAAAGTCGCGTAGTTCCCCGCACTTCAAAGTATCGGCATCTACATCGAGGAGATGAGTGGGAAGCTCAAACTCCTTGTCTGGACAATCGTGTTTGTATGCTTGGGAGAAATCCGTCAAGAATGGTCTGCCATCGAGACATGTTATGTTTCGATCAAGGCCTATAGAATTATGCCTAACGCCGCCCTTGTGAACTTCAAGGAGTAGCTTGAAAACCTGCGAACTTGACAGGGTTGCGTTAGAATCTCAATCCCTGAATAAAAAAATAGAACGCTCACCTAAAATCCGAGATGCCTGAACCTGTTGACCACGCCACGTCCTGGTCTGAGCCATAAAATTGATACACCATACAAGCACCATCAACAACTATGTCACGCTTTGCCGTTTTCCAGGTCAGCTTAGATTCATAGAATCCGTAAAGTTTTGGGACTCCACTTCCATAGAGGGACTTGTTACAACAGAGGCGATCTTGATAGATTTTCGCTTCCTGGATGTAATCCTCGAGTCTCTGAGAATAAAGTATTTGTTTATGACCAAAAAGTATCTTGACGACAACTTCACAAGGGGAAGGCTCATTGGGCAATGAGATTCTTCCTCTATAATGAAATTCGCCATTCCGGAAGCTATCGTACAACACTTCCGTCACATCAACGATAGCAACAATCCCTGGTGGCATGATTTTGACGGAGCTGCTTTGTTGGAAAGTAACCTGATTGGAAGCTATTGCCTCCAAAAAGCGAGACAGGATATCAGAAGAGAATTTGAGGGAGAGAGACATCGGCTGAGAAGGTCGAAGCGATCTTTTTTTATTCAACCACGAAGCCATCACATCACTGAGATCAACGACCGGGCCGTGCTCCGCCCAACATGGGTCGAGATCGTATTAGACTATGTCAGGCCTCTTCCGGGGAGGGCGATGTCACATTCAAATCTCTCCCATTTTTATTCAGGATGACTGCTTTTCAATAAATGAATCTCTGGCTTGTTGTGGGTCGCCTGAAGGATTGATAGTTAACTGAAATACATACAGCATGATCGAACTTCGTTGCTGCGAATCCACTCATGGACTCTGGCAGCCTTCATTAAATCATTCCTGACCCACTCTTACTCTGCTCTTGCCTGACTCGATAGAATCAAATATGAGAAACATCAATGTCACCAGCTCCATGATCTACTGAGACATCGAAGCATTTGAGAAGGAAACTTTGGAACTCCTGGTGATACGGTGATATGGTCCCTCTTTTGTAACTACATTTGCACAAAGATACTCATCATCACTTTCATAATGTATGCACCAGATAGAGAAAGCTTATATTAGGTCAATCATTCCTCATCATCACTGTCATGATAATCATACTTTTCATCCTCGTAGACAATATTCAAACCATATTTTGCTTTATAAGCCTCAAAAGATGTGTCACCCACTGGCGGGGCCTCCCCTTCGTGATATGAAGACCAATTGGCACAGAGAAACTTCCACACCTTCACCGCATGCTCCCATTGCTCCTCTACTGGGGTATTTCTCCTAAACCTTGTTCTTCGTTTGCGTTTGAAAATGTTGTCAAGAGAGTCCACTCGGGCATAATCTACATCATACCCGTACCAATGAAAACGAACTTTCATATGTCAGTTGATTCATCGCAAATTCTGACAAAGGAGACCTCACAAGGTGCCACAGTTCGTCGCAGTTGTTTGAGAAGGCCGCGCAATTCTGCACACTTTAATGTATCTGTATCTACATCAAACAGACGAACAGGAAGCTTGAACTCCTTCTCTGGACAATCGTGTTTGCATGCTTGAGAAAAATCCGTAAAGAACGGTTTTCCATCAAGACATGCTATATTTGTAGTGAGGTTGAAGAAACCATGTCTAATGCCGCTCTTGTGCATTTCAAAGAGAAGCTTAACAACCCGCAGACTTGAAGCAGATACGTTAGAACCTCGACCCCTGAATCGACTAGGACACTCACCTGAAGTCTGAGACACCTGTACCTGTTGACCATTGCAGGTTCTTGCTCGAGCCATAATATTGATATACAATACAAGCGCAATCCACGAGTACGTCATGCCTCGGTGCTTTCCATGTAAGCTTGGTCTCGTAGAAGCCATAATGTTTTGGAACTCCATTGCCATAGAGGGACTCGTTGCCACAGAGATGGTCCTGATAGAACTTTGCCTCATGTATGTAACGAGGCAGCGTTTCGGAATAAACTGCTTTACTGCGACCGACCAGCATCCTAACGACGACTTCTTGGGAGGACGATTCATCGGGTAACGAGATCCTTCCTTTGTAATGAAATTCATCAAGTCGGAAGTTCTCCTTCATCTTTTCGGCCACATCCACGATAGCAACAATGTCTGGTGACATGATTTTAACGGAGCTGCCCTGATGGAAAGTAACTTCATCAGAAACAACTGACTTCCAAAAGGGAAACAGAACATTGGAAGAGAATCTGAGTGAAAGAGACATTGGCGGCAGGAAAAGTTGTTTTGAACGATTGCAGTTTCGGAACCCCCGAGGAACGAGGGTGATCCGAAAGGAGGGTCTATGTGCTGAGGTAAGCGTCGAGGGGCGGGCAAGCTTTTTCCTACCCGCCGCCTCGACGAAACCCTCAGCACGCTCGTTTGTTAGACGAAATGCCTTTTGCGGACTCCAGATACTAACCATACATACCCGATTATTAATCAATCATGCCAGAGTTAACCATAGACCCCAACGACGCAGTTTGTCCCGATTATGCATCGGAAGACTACGCGGCGGTCCGTAACGCGTTGATCGGAGAGAACGTCGATGAAGCAGCCGCGATCGTGATGCTCGTGAACGTGTGGAATGCAAATAACGCCGCGGAGAGGACAGCATGGGCAAGGAGGTGGCAAGAGGAGAAAGATGCGGATAGGGCGCGTGAACAGGAAGTAAGAGAAGACCGGGATTGCAGGGCGGAAGCCAGGAGAATCGAGGAGGAAATGGCAAGGTCCGAGGAACGAAGAAAACACAAGTACAAGTACACGGAAGTACTCAGGCCCCCCCCCCCCGCCCATCACCCCACCCGAAATTTCGCCAGCGTACACGACATCGCGCCTGCAGGAGGGCCTTTATGTGGAAATGTGGTATTTCACTAACGAAGGCCTGGATTACGCACTTAGAACATTTTCCACAGTGGACGAGAACTCACTGGTGCAGTCGGTTGACAAAGATGGCAATGCGACATGGACTTCCGTAGTCGCGTCAAAGGGCTCGATATCAGCTCTAGATGACAGGGATCTGTCTTGGGAGCAGCTTTCAGTGGCGATACCACGCTTTCTCGATGCAATCCATGCAGCAGGGTAGACAGAACAAAGGCAAGAAATGATGACCAGCCTGTTCACGCGCTTGCAAGCACACCCATATCGCCTCACCAGGGATCCGATTGACAGGACAGTTTTGCTACGCTATCTGTCAGAGCAGAGAACCTGGCACCAAGCGATAGAGGCTGGGATAGGCGGCTGGGACATTGGTGTGATCAGCGAGCCGTTGATGCGCCAGACTGCGGACACATGTAATATGCTGAGAGCAACACAACAGGGAGATGGCGGAAAGGAACAGGATTGTGAGTACAGCCCACAAGTGATGAGAAGAGCGGCACTGATTGAAGGTCTCCATTTCCCTCCCCGTTCTCTCACCACTGCCATCACCAACATTATGCAACTCCTACCATTACATCTGCCAATGCTACTGCCATTGCCATTGCCAACAGGTGGCCACGCTATACTGGGTGGTCACAATTCCATGCAATTCATCCTCCACATCTCCATGTGATGGACCAGCCGCCCCACCATTGATGAACCACACCGATACTGTGGTGGATAGTTCCAAAGACAAATGGCGGACTGGGCCACCGTGCAAGCAGGTCACAAAAAATGGAGCTCACACCACTCCAGATCTGAGAGATGCAGATCAAGGAGTTAGCAACGCTCAAAGTCGCCACATCACCAGAGAGAGGCTGGCAGGGGTAGAGAAAGGGACCCCAGGCCCAGTGAGGGAAACAGGCAAGATGAGCACCACTCAACACCAGAGAAGGGTTTTTGAAGGGGTGCAGGGAAAAAGCTTACTGCCTGCGCCATTTGCCTTGGGCATCATCCCCACAACAACTTTGATTGCAACAAGACCCACACATGGGACAACCACTTTGAAATGCTGGCACACTGCTTTGAGAGAAACCTCACCATGAGATGGAAGAGCCATCTGCATGGACTGGCAGAGAGAGAAGGGCTGCAACTCAAGGAGCCACAATGCCAAGCACCTCTGCTCAGGATATGCAGTGTCCACCCATGGTGCTCAGGAGTGCCCTTGAGCAGAGAGGGCATGAGGCAGGGTCACCTTACAACCCAGAAGTTTGGTTTGCTCACTTGCAAGCTGCAGGCCTCCTCCAAAAGTACAGCAATGTCTCAGAAGGACTGCAGGTGGGATTCAAGTTTTGGTTCCCCCAGATACAATCCATGCAGATGCTATCAAACACAGCATCCATTGATGAGTTTGGCAATGAGTTCCATGCCATCATCAAAATGGAACTACAAAAAGGCTGATACCTGGGCCCATTCTCAAGGAAACAACTGGAGAGTGCCATTGGGCCATTTCAGACTTCCCCCCTTTTGATTATACCCAAAGCAGGAAAACCAGAAAAATTCAGAATCATTCAAAACCTTTTGTTTCCCACAGAAACAAGTACCTTGTATCAAAACCTATTTGTCAACTTTCACACCAACCCAGATGCCTTCCCCTGCACAAGGGGAACCTTCACAGCAACCTGTCAGCTCATATCAGGACTACTGCCAGGGTCACAGGCTGCTATACAAGATGTGGCAGAGGCATACAGGACAATACCATTACATCAGTCACAGTGGCCAGCAACAGTGGTCAGAATGGGGGTGGATGACTTCTGTGCAGACACTTGTCTGTGCTTTGGTGTGTCACCTTCATCAGGGGGCTATGGAAGGGTGGCCAATGCTGGGTTGGACAGCATGCAACACAGAGGAATTGGGCCAGCCATAAAGTGGGTCAACAACCACCTCTTCATACAGATCCTGTGGAAACATCTGGAGGCATACAACAGGCAGAGAGAGGGCTGGAGGGTTGAGATTGAGAAACAAGGCCAGCACCAATTAGGGGGGAAAATATGGTATGGGGACAGATTTTTAATGATGGGACAGTGCAGGAGTTTGCAGAAGATTGTTGGTTTCAAACCTATCCTCAACTAGTTGTCCAGCAATTGGAGAAGATGAGTATGCCTATGCCCTCAAAGACATTGATCAGATCTCAGACACCCTTGGGATACCTGGGGAGAAGATAAAGACAGGCCTTTTGCTAGCTCAAACACATACATTGGGCTGGAATGGGACCTGGCCAACTGTGCAGTGGCACTTTCAGCACCAAAAACAGACAAGTACTTATAGGCAATTCAGGGCTGGAAGGAGCAGCAAACATTTGACCTACAAGATATCAGATGGCTTCATGGGAAGCTGGTTCATGCTACCTTGGTTTATCCAGAGGGACAAGTGTATCTGCTGGGACTGGAAACCATGCTCATAGGAGCCTCTGATCATCCATTTGCTCATAGGCACCCACTGAGAGGCCTACTACAGGAGCTTGACTGGTGGGAGACAAAAATATAGGCAAGGGAGTGGCAGCCAATCTCCAAGGCAGGCACTCTGACCCATAGCTCAGGAGATGTGCAGACTTTTGACTGAACAGTTGAGTTATTTGATGTCAGTGCCTACTCAGATGCCAGCTCAGGAGTTGGGATCAGAATTGTACTTGGAGGCTACTGGAGAGCATGGCACCTTATCCCAGGATGGCAATCAAAGAATGGAAAGAGAGACATACAATGAGCTGAAGTGGTGGGATTTGAACTCCTTGTACAAGCCACAGTGACAACAACACAGTCAGGCTCAAGTTACAGAGTGTATGGAGAAACAACCAGGGAGTTGTTAAAGGATGGTGGAACAAGCACAGCAGAAATGCAGCTGTCAATGTGGTATTTTGCCACATCCACATCTTTCTTGAGCAGGAACAGTGCACCAGCTGCATCCACACTGCCTATGTCCCTAACAACAATAATCCAGCAGACAGACCATCCAGGGGCATATACCCACCCAGAACAAAGTTATTTCCCCCCCCCCCAGTTGAACTGCAAGGAGAGGCAAGAGAGTTCCTCATTGATGCAACAGAAGGATCAACTCCAACTAAGTTTCAATTTCTAGAGGAGGGCAGATATGGCAATGCAGCAGCATAAGTCCAGGGAAGAAATCAACTCAAAACCACAGCTCAAAGGAAGTTCAACAATGAGCAATTCATTGAGGCCCACACAAGTGAGTTTGTCAAATGGGACCCTTAACAGGGTCCCCAGGTTTGGAGCACCATTCCCAGCCCCAATGTCCAGCAGTTGTCCAAGACCATACAAGGCTGGACTTGCACCTCCCCCTCCACAAGATGCCTGCATTGCCTAGCAAGGGACAGGCTGCTCCTGTGGAAGCCAGTCAGGGTAAGGAGCACAAATGACAAGTGTGCAATGTTGTAAGGTGAACTAGAGAGAGTGCTAACAATAATGTCAGCCTCTTTATCAGAGAGCATGAGAGGTATTTATGGCACTGGGCTCCTCACCTTCCATGTATACTGTGACCTGCAGCATGTCCCAGAGAAGGAAAGGTGCCCAGCACAGCCATCCTTGATATTATTGTTCATAGCAGCAGGTGCAGGATCATACTCAGGTTCAGCACTGGCAAACCACATATATGATGTGCAAGCATAGCACCTGCTGCATGGAGCTAAGTGGAGCATGTTGGATGTTGAAGTGCAGGTGGCACTGGATGGGTCTGGATGGGGCAACAAGGCTGGCTCCACCCAAAGCAAGAAGACCAAAGAGGGATCCGTTCACCACTGACATCATAGAGAAGCTAGCAGCAAAGCTTGACACAGCAGTCAATGCATACCTAAAAGTAGCTTTCTTTGACATGGCAAGGCTAGGGGAAATGGTACTCCCAACCTCAAAGCCTTCAACTCAAGGAAACACATTAAAAGAAGTGACATAACAGAAGGGGAAGATAGGGAAAAGAACAGGGTAACAGTGATCTTCATCCCCTGGACAAAGATTGTGCTGGAGGGAGAAGACATCTACTTTGCCAAGTGAGAGGCAAGCTGGGATCCAATGGAGGCACTTGCAAACCACCTGCAGGTCAACGACTTATCACCAGATGCACACCTGTTTGCCTACAAAACAGACAAGGGACCCAGGCCACTGACAAGGACAGCATTCATAAAACAGCTGAACAATATTGTCAAAGGGCTTGACATGGGAGTACTCAAGTTCCATGGGATATGCATAGAATCTGTGCTAGAGTACCTTCTTCAAGGCATTCCCCTTGAAGTCGTCAAAGTGATGGGGCAGTAGAGCAGCGACTCCTTTGCCCTTTACCTGAGGAAGCATGCAGTGGCGTTAGCGAGGTACTTACAAGACTCTCCCATCTTAAGAGAGATATCAAGGATCAGTCTTGCTACCACCAGTCCAATGATAATGTGAGTGCTAGTTCTCTGTTCCTGTAATGAGGGGTAGCCGCACTGTGCTTGACACATTGCAGAGCTCCTGAATACCAAGGGAATTGCAGCTGATGTGGACCAATCCACAGGACACAATTCAGGGCTTCAGGCCAAAGGATCTACGATCCCTTCCCCCAAAAAAACCACAGTTTGAGCATAGAGCAGGTAGCCAAGAGAAATCACTTGTACTTGTTGAGTAGCTACCTAATGATAACTAAGGCCTTTTGTGGAATGCTCCTTATGGATCCTGAACACATAGATTGCAGTTTTGGAGCCCCCGAGGAACGAGGGTGGATCCGAAAGGAGGGTCTATGTGCTGAGGTAAGCATTGAGGGGCGGGCATGCTTTTTCCTACCCGCCGCCTCGATGAAACCCTCAGCATACTCGTTTGTTTGTTAGATGAACTGCCTTTTGCACCCACCCGCCACACCCTGTAAGGCTTTTGATAAATCAGCTATGCTTGACTCCGAGCTCATTGTCCAAGCATTGGCCTGCCCACCCAATTGCAGCTGACGCGGACCAACTCACAAGACACGATTCAGGGCTTCAGGCCAAAGGATCTACGATCCCTTCCCCCAAAAAAACCACAGTTCGAGCATAGAGCAGGTAGCCAAGAGAAATCACTTGTATTTGTTGAGTAGCTACCTAATGATAGCTAGGACCTTTTGTGAAACGCTCCTCACGCGTCTGAACACATAGATTCGGAATCGCAGTGTTGTTTTATAGCCAGAGATTACGTAACGTTGCCAGCTTTGATACAAATCACCCTTGTTTTCCTTCGAGGTTGCCAAAGTCGCCACACGTCACAAGCACCGCCATCCTACGGATGTTTATTGGGCTCTAACTTTTAAACGCTTGTTTTCCCATTGCTTGTTTTCTCATCGTTATCTCGTTCCTCGGCTTGGTGCGCGTGAAAACAGAATACAAGCAACACTCGGTGGCTAGGGTCTTTTTGTCAAATTTCTGACCTTATATATCGTCTGGTTGCTGGCTAACCACAGAATACTTTCACATTGCCCCAATATCAATTTTGGTTTCTGACGCAATTCTCTTGGTGCTTACGCGCATTTCTGAGCGTTAGCCATCCCTTGTTTCAAGGGCTCGAGTCGGTGAGAGTCAGTGTTATCCGCATTCGTTGCGGTTGCTTTATCGATTTGCTTGTCTTTTCTTGTTTTTGTTTCTGTCTACCTTTGTTTAGTCTTTTCCCTATTGTTCCCTTGTGTTTGTGTTTGAAACGGATTCATGAGCTCTAACTGTTCTCGGGCTACGAAAACTGAAAATATTCGTTGGTTGTCATCAACTGCTGCTGCCTCCGCCACTCCACCTGCTTTTCATGTCGAATCTCATTCAACTCGGATCGGAAGAGGAAAGGATGGTGTCGCTCCTTGACCTTCATGAAGTTTCTAAGGATTTCACCGGAAAACCGACCACAATCTGCTATGCTGAAAGCACTCCAACTACAAGCGGAAAAATTGACCAGCACCCGCCTCCACCTGCTCTTGAGAGCATTGTGCCAACACCTGACTTTGCTGAGCAATTGCGTGGTAAAATTGAACGACAGCTGACGGCGATTCTTGTGCCGACAAAAAGTCAATTCGTAGCTATCGTGCATCCTGCGTCGACTACATTGCCTTTCAAACGACTTCACCGCCTAGAAAAGGACAACGAGTCCCAATTTGAACAAGAAAACATCGCCCCAGTCTTTAAAATCATGGCATACCATATGGCTCACGAGCAGATTCGAGAACAAACTCAACGCATACCTGAACATGCAGCTGTTTTTAAACGCTGGTTATCACCGGAATTCCAAAAATCTAGCTATCATTTTTTCGCATCTTCGATCAATGCCACAAAGAACATCTTTTGGAATCCACTCATGCCTCCTTCCAGCTAATTGGAATGGGCTCGATGTACCGCTCTATGGCAATTCTTTCTCTGTGAAAGCTGTCGTAGAAGTCAAAACCACATAAGTACTCAAGGAAGAAATTCTTGAAAACGTCACAGGGTGGTACTACTTGAGCAAAGAGAAACAGTTTGTACCTGGATTGGCCATCCAATATGTCTGGCCATATGAAGCCTCTAGCAACACCATCGATGATGCTGGTGACGCTGGCACTGATATTGAACAGACCCGGAATAAGATACTGCGCCAGGTATGTCAACGCGTAATACTTCCTCATCGGCTTATCAAGATTTCTCATCGTAACCACAGATTTGGAGCCAACTGATCGAAGAAAATGCCGAGTACGCGGTGCTCACAACTGCTGCTTCTAGCTATTACTTGAGACGACGTGACGGCAGCGGGGACTTGTTTATATCTCCTCCATATCGGACCGCTGACAACGTCGCGCTATACAGATGGTTATCAGCAGCGTTGGGAAT
>JACKQL020000177.1:0-69329 GCA_018296165.2 Termitomyces sp. T153 | reverse complement strand
CACGACCCGTTCCCCAAAACCCCGCACATCGTCCATCAAACCCCCGAACCCCCAAAAGGACCCCCAACGCTCCGCCGAACTTCCGCCCATGCCCACGCCTACTTCGGCTAACTCCGACACCTCCCCGGCTAACTCCGACGGCCCCCTGGCCAACTTCGGTGCCTGCCCCGCAGCCACTGACACTTACCCTGGGCTTCCCAAACCCCGAGAACCACCCCCGCTATTCCTGATCTTTGCCCACCCATCATTAACTCAACACCCTGCTTCCTCCGACCTATTCCGGAATATCACGACAACCTCGGAACAACCCGCGATCCCATCAACGTATCAGCGCGGCACGATCTTCGATCACAACCGACACCCGCCCACTCCGTCAAGCCCCGCCAAGCCCCGCCGCCACAGCCGATGTACCCCGAAGTCCTCCGGTAGTCAGTATATAAGTCATCGAGTAGCTCTTCGTACTCCAGTCTTGATATTGCTTAACGTTACCTATGGTCTGATTGTTTCCTCTTTGTGTTTCGTGTTCGTTTTCGTATCTCTTTCTCCTTACTCTCAGTTTCCCGGTCTTATCTCAGTCTCCCGGTCTTATCTCAGTCTCCCGGTCTCATCTCAGTCTCCCGGTCTTGTCTCGTCCCCTTTTCGTTATCGCTCTCGTTATCGTTTCGTACCTCCACTCGAATCTACTCTTGTTCCATATTGTCTCGTCTGACGCCGTCTCGGTGACGTCGCCTGACCCTTGTGCCCAATTCCTCATCAACCCTAACGACCTCACGAATTCCGCGATTATAATTACGAACCCCGACACTCCTTACCAGGTCCGAACCTCACTCTTCGCTCGGTCCCGGACTCCATCAACTCCAAATGATCTCCCATCAAACCCCGGCTCCGCCCCCATTGATCACACAGCCACCTACTCCCTTGCTTCCGCAAATCTCCCGTACGGCCTTCTGCCTGAACCCCGCCAAGACCGTCTCATTTCCCCACCATCCGACTTCTCCGGACCTTCCCGGACCTGTCTGGATCACATCTCCCCAATTACCCGTGCAAACCCCCAGGACCCAGAATGTCTTTGAGTGTCCGGTCACCAATGCAGGGGAATCACGCCCGCCTAGTAAGGACTCGCCCAGTGCAGCTGCGCCCCCGAGGTCAGCGGACCCTGACATAATATCAAGACTCGACCTTACCCCGTCCGTGATGCCCGCATTATCTCCGCACACACAATCAAATAACTCCGATGTCTATGGTCTACCCGTGCCGGGGAACCCTTATGATTCATACGGCCCTGCCCAATTTGCCGAGGCACATTGAGTCGTGGATCCGACACCAAACGTCCCCTCTGCTCCAGTTACTTTCATACAACGGCTCCCCCCACGGACACCTTCCCCAGCTCACACCCAACTCCCAACCCCTCGCGCAAACCGTCAACTCATCTTCCACCCCACCCCTACACTCCCCGCCAACTCCGCTCTCTCGCACAAAGTCGACCCCGACATCACCCAAAGAATAACATCCTAAGGCCTGGCGACCATCCGATCGAATGAGTAACAAGGTCTCCGGCACCGCGCCAGCCCTCCGACCCACAATAATGCCAACCTGCCATGGAACAGTCACCCACAGCGCGAGGATCGCCAGCTACAAAGAAACCACTGAGAACGCGCTTCCCCGAAGCCCGCCTGTGGATTCACCGGCCCCCCAGCAACCCCGCAGACCGACGAACGCGACTAATCACCAACAACATCACCAAACCCTATTATCGACCCCCTCCAAGGAACTAAACCCTCCGACAACTAACCCCGAAACCATCGAAATCAAGCTCGAATCCACCACAGGACAAGAACCTCAGACCTAGGCTATGCTCCAACCCCGTGACCTGCTTCCGGACCTCGATCGATCGGCTGTCACCTCCGCCCAACAAATGAAGGGGCCCCGACTCCCCCGACCTGACACTGACAACCCCGGAACAGGACCAAAACATCCCCGAGCTTACACTCCGCCACCAGACTACGCCACCTCCCACGAAGGAATCCCCAGCATAGGGGCCACCCCGAACCAACTATAGGAAAAAGGACCCTATACGAAGTAATTCCCCAAGTACTCTAAATTCGCTGACATGTTCATATAAGGGAGGGAGAAGCCCCACCATCATCCAGAAAACAACGATCGGCCATTTAAGCGACCCGACAACCCCCAGGGGCACGCGCTCCCATATCCTCAAAAGACTTCCCCCATATGGCTCGACAACCCAAAACGACCCCGCGCCAGCCCGAAACAGTCCCACCCAGACCCCTCCGAACCCATCAACCCGGCTCCGGACCCTGGCGACACGACTCCAGGGCCTCCGCTCCGACCCCGACATCTGACCAAGAAAACTCACAGCGCCGGCTCGACAACGATGCCCTGGTAGCCCCAACTCCGCAACAGAAATCACCACCCACTCCGAACCCCGCCCCTACACCGGAATATGTCCGCCCGAACAGGGGCCACATCACCGGGGCCTCCAGACAAGCTGGCAGTGCCTCCCCCCACTATCACCCCTGCACTTGCACAATCTCCGGACCGCTCCGGAACACGAACGAAGAGTAAATCCGACCCTGCCGCATCTCCCGGGGAGCCCCACTCCAGTGCCCCCCGCGGCCGACCTTCCCGCCGCCCCAACAACCAGGAACAACCAACAAACCCCCACCAAGTGACCCTTGAGTCGACTCCGGGACCACCCACTTCTTCCCGATGAAGGAACCACCGACCCCCGAACCTCCGAACTCGAGGAAGTATCAGAAATACATAAGACCCCCTTTGTCCGCCGCGGGCTTACCTTTGGTCAGGAGAGCAATATCACGTAGATGACCCGGAACCCCAAATTGGGCCCCGGGCCCGAAGGAACTGGTTGGGACTGATCACCCCGCATCCTACCCCCTCGGTCATCGACACTCCGGAGCACACCAAAGCGCCACCCGAAGCAGGCCCGCCCACAGACGCAGCACTCCAAAACACAACCCCGACCCGGACCAACTATACTGCGAAGACGAACCCCGCCTCACCCAACCCCGCCAATAAAAAAGGGCCCGCCCGCCTTCACCACCAATACCGACGTAAGGGCTAGACCATGGGAAGACCCCCATTACCCCCCGCCCACCACACCGCCAAGACAACCAAAGCCCCGAACCCGTTGGGCGCCGTACAAAATTCAAAGGCCACCCTCTACTACCAAAACGACGCACGTCCCCTACACCCCCAGTCGAAAATTTCCAAGAAACGAACTCAACGACACCGCCCGAAATGCCGGGGACCCCACCGGAGAACTCCCACCAACCCCGACAGACCCCGGGAGCCCTCCTGCGATGCCCCGCCCCGTCCCGACCAACCCCGGGACTAGCCAGCGCAGACGGCACTAGCGGGCGTAAACCCCGCCTCTGGACTCACTAGGGATTCAACTCCCTCTCACACCCCTGCGTGTTTTGCTTACTTTGCCCTCCGACAAAACTAAAAATCTCACTTCACACGCCCAGGGACCAAAAAATGACATGTTCGCGTACAAAAGATCATATATACATTAGGCGGGGAAGGCAGCAAGTCCGAGAGCGACAAGAAACGAGGCCCACGCCCATCTCACTCCCTCCCCGAACCTCCCGGAAACCCAACCCCTAGGTCGACCTCCATCTGGGCCCGCACCACCGCTAGGATCTCCGCCAACCCCGGCAATGCCTCCCCCGCGTCGGCCGCCACCTCCCACCACGACCCCGGGGCCACCGCATTGCGTCGCCGATGCCCCGCCAGCAACCTCTCCAACCGCGCCATTCCCTGCTGCAACTCCGGAGGCTGGACCGCGGACCCCTGCGTCAACCCGTCCTGAATCGACGCGAACGCCGCGGAGGCACCGTCCAAGAGGACCCGATGCTCCCGCACCCAGCCTAAACTCCGAAAATGAACCGTCAATAACGAACGAAGGAACGGGAGACAACTCACGAAGAATCCCCGCGCGACCCGAGGCGGCCTCGTTGGCCAACCAATCCTCCCTCCGCCTCGCCGCCTCCAGCTCCGCCCACAACGCATCCCCCTCCGGAACTCGTCCCCGCCCCTCCGCTTCCCCCGCGGGTTGCCCCTCCACCTGCGCCAGACGCTCCCGCAGACCCCGCACCTCTAGCGCCCGCTCCGTCGCCACGCGCACCGAAGTATTCCTCTCCCGCTCCATCGCTTCCTTCTCCGTCCGCGCCGCGTCACGATCCTCCCTCGCCCGGCGGAGCTCCCCCTCCCGTACTGCCAACGACGTCGTCAAGGCCTCCACCTGCTTGCGAAGGAAGACCTCCGTGATTGAAGGAATCGGCGCGGAGGGACTCGACGACCGCTCCGAGGGAACGCCAGGGACAGGGGAAAAGAGGGAAGACTCGGGAGGCCCCGCCAACAACTCGCGCCCACGCGGCCTCTTGCTGGGTCCCGCCCCCGAGGGTGGGGAAGCTCGACGCTTTCCCCGAACCACCACCGAAGACGCCCCCTTCCCCTTTGGCACCGCGGGACGAAACTTGGTCCGCTTCGGAACCCCCGGAAAGTCCACCACTACTACTACGGACGACTCTACCGGAACCCCGTTAACCATCCCGAAAGGAAAATTCGACAACACTTACGACTCCGGTCCCTAACGCTACCCCGGCGCCGACGCTCGAACTCCTCACCCCCACTGTCATACACCACCACCTCGTCTAAATCGGCGGGAGAAACCACTGGAACGCTGGGGGAAGACATGACGAAATTTGGGAAACCCCGGGGCACGCCCAAAGCTTTAAATTGAGTGAGGAGGACCCTGACGAAACGGCGGCCGCGCTTCGACTTCGCCTCCCACGCCGCTATCACTCGCTGCGGATTGATCAATATTGCTCGGCTTCGACTCCCACGCCCCGCCGATCCCCGTCCTGCCCCGCGTCTCGAAGGGTCTCGACGCTGAAAGGGGGGTGATGTCACGACCCGTTCCCCAAAACCCTGCACATCATCCATCAAACCCCCGAACCCCCAAAAGGACCCCCAACGCTCCGCCGAACTTCCGCCCATGCCCACGCCTACCTCGGCTAACTCCGACACCTCCCCGGCTAACTCCGACGGCCCCCTGGCCAACTTCGGTGCCTGCCCCGCAGCCACTGACACTTACCCTGGGCTTCCCAAACCCCGAGAACCACCCCCGCTATTCCTGATCTTCGCCCACCCATCATTAACTCAACACCCTGCTTCCTCCGACCTATTCCGGAATATCACGACAACCTCGGAACAACCCGCGATCCCATCAACGTATCAGCGCGGCACGATCTTCGATCACAACCGCCACCCGCCCACTCCGTCAAGCCCCGCCAAGCCCCGCCGCCACAGCCGATGTACCCCGAAGTCCTCCGGTAGTCAGTATATAAGTCATCGAGTAGCTCTTCGTACTCCAGTCTTGATATTGCTTAACGTTACCTATGGTCTGATTGTTTCCTCTTTGTGTTTCGTGTTCGTTTTCGTATCTCTTTCTCCTTACTCTCAGTTTCCCGGTCTTATCTCAGTCTCCCGGTCTTATCTCAGTCTCCCGGTCTTATCTCAGTCTCCCGGTCTTGTCTCGTCCCCTTTTCGTTATCGCTCTCGTTATCGTTTCGTACCTCCACTCGAATCTACTCTTGTTCCATATTGTCTCGTCTGACGCCGTCTCGGTGACGTCGTCTGACCCTTGTGCCCAATTCCTCATCAACCCTAACGACCTCACGAATTCCGCGATTATAATTACGAACCCCGACACTCCTTACCAGGTCCGAACCTCACTCTTCGCTCGGTCCCGGACTCCATCAACTCCAAATGATCTCCCATCAAACCCCGGCTCCGCCCCCATTGATCACACAGCCACCTACTCCCTTGCTTCCGCAAATCTCCTGTACGGCCTTCTGCCTGAACCCCGCCAAGACCGTCTCATTTCCCCACAATCCGACTTCTCCGGACCTTCCCGGACCTGTCTGGATCACATCTCCCCAATTACCCGTGCAAACCCCCAGGACCCAGAATGTCTTTGAGTATCCGGTCACCAATGCAGGGGAATCACGCCCGCCTAGTAAGGACTCGCCCAGTGCAGCTGCGCCCCCGAGGTCAGCGGACCCTGACAACAGCACTGGCCTTAGAATCTGGATTTAATTCTTGGGGGAATGCTTGATTCAGGGTTTGATTCCAATGATGGTGGGGCTTGCTTTGGAAGGTTGACATCTTTAGAGTTAGGTGGGAGTGTATGGAAGTTGGAGGGTTCATTGGTGAAGCATTGGATATTTGCTCCTTTCATGTGAGTGGGGGAGGGGGCACCATCAGAGGGTTGTTGGGTCAGATATTAGTGACATGCAGATCTTTTGATGGAGCTGTGGGGTGGGGCCAGTGGGTCCAGAGGTGGGGGGATGAGGGATGTGTGGTTGAAGGTCTTGTTGTTTGTTGGCAGGGGTAGTGACTTATTCTGATGCAGTGAGTGATTGTCTCTGATGGGGCTTTGTTATGGTTGGAGAGGTGGTGTGGATGGGGTGCTGGAGGAGTCATTGAGCAATAGATTGATTTATCACTGGAGTTGGTTAGGGACTGGGTTGGGGGTGTCATGATCAACCTTTAGTAGGAGGCAGGGCTGGCAGAGGAGGTGTGGGAGTTGCAGATGAGGGTGGTGCAGGGATAATAGGATTGGGGTTGAGCAGGGAGGGTGCCCATGGAGAGAGCTGTTGTGTGGGAGAGTGACCAGAGTGGAGGGGACATTTGGTGTCAGGTCCATGATTCAATGTGCCTTGGCAAATTGGGCAAGGCAAAACAAATCATAGTGGGTCTCAGACACAGGCCAACCATAGACATCAAGAGTTCTGATGGAAGTGTGTGTGGAGTTAATTGCAGACATCACAAGCAGAGTAAGAGAGAGTCTTGATATTATGTCAGGTTCTGCTGACCATGGGAGCTCAGCTACACTAGGCAAATCCTTACTAGGTGGATGTGATTCCCTGCACTGATAACTGGGCACTCAGAGAGAGTCTAAGTGTGGGGGACTTGTGAGGGCAAGCAATGGGGAGTGATCCAAACAAGTCTAGGGTGGTCTGGAGGAGTCTAGGATGAGTTGCAGGGAAAGGGTCAGACTTGATGGAGGTGGCAGGTACTGGTCCAGATGCAAGTATTAGAGGTGTGGGGCAAATGGAGGCTATGCAAGTGATAGGAGCAGGGCCAGAGTTTGATGGAGAATCAATGGAGGTTGATAGCTTTTGGAACTGAGCAAATAGCAAGGTTCAGAGTTGATTTAAAGAGTGTTAAGCATGGAGTGGAGTTGGTGATGTGTGGCAGAGTCAGGAATGACAGGGGAGGGTCCCAGGGGCTCAGCAGAGTCAAGGGAAGTGTTGACAGCTGTAGAGAAGGTGTCAGAGTTAGCTAGGGGGCTGTTGGGGTTTGCTGGAGAAGTGTCAGAGTTACCTGGAGTGGGCGCTGAGGGTGTACAATGGTTGGGGGAGTTCAACAGGGCATCAGGGGAAACTCCAGGGAAGCAAGCAGGTTGGTAACAAAGTTTGGGGGTCCAGGGAGTGGATCATGACAATGACGTAGTTGGAGGCGTTGCATTTGAGAATGATCAGTAGGAAGGGGTTGAAATGGCAGAGGATTAGAGTGGAGGTGAAAGCCTTTTTGAGGAGGAGGAACACACTTTAGCACTTGCTGTCCCAGTCCCAAGGGGTGTCCTTCTGTGTGAGTTGGTTGAGGGGTTTGGTGATTCTGGAGTAGTTGTCAATAAATTGGTGATAAAAGTTAGCAAACCCCAGAAATGACTGTGTCTCCTTGATGTTCTGTGGCAGGGTCCAGTTGAGGATAGCTTTGACCTTGGTAGGGTCCATATGTACACCATTGGGAGTGATGATAACTCCAAGGTATTTGACCTCCATTGTCTGGAAGGAGCATTTCTTAGGTTTGGCATGAAGGTGGTATTTCCAGAGTTGCTCTAGGATGTTGCAGATGTGCTCCAGATATTCCTCCAGTGAATTTGAGTATATCAGAATGTTGTCCATGTACACAATAATGAAGATGTTGTTCATGTTGTGGAAGATGTTGTTCATGAAATACTAGAAAGTGGCAGGGGAGTTAGTCATTCCAAAGGGCATCACTAGATACTCAAAGAGGCCATAGCAGGTGTGCAAAGCAGTCTTCCATCCATGCCCCAGAGCAATTCAGACATTGTTGTAGCCTGAGCAGAGGTCCATTTTTGTGTGAATCTTGGCACTCTGGAGGCAGTCAACAAGGTCTCCAATCAGGGGAAAGGGATACTGGTTCTTTTTGGTGACTTTGTTGAGTCCCCAGTAATCAACACAGAGTTGGAGAGACCCATTCTTCTTCTTCTTTGCAAACAGAACCAGAGCACTGGTGGCAGAGATCAATGGGCATATAAAACCTTTGCCAAGCATGTTGTCAAGGGAATCCTTCAGGGCCTGGAGTTCAATCTTGGACATGTTGTAGACTTTGCCAAACAGGGGTGAGGTGCCTTCTTCAAGGTTGATCTTGTAGTTGTAGGAGTGGTGCAGGAGAAGTTCTTTTACACTTCCTTCAGAGAATATATCAGCAAATTCATGATATCCTGGGGAAACTACTTCATGTAGGATTTGTTCCTCTGTTTTCTGTTCTAGCAGGGTAGTCTTGGCATGGAGGTATTCTTCTGATAGGGCTGGCATGATCTGTAGTTGGAAGGCAGAGGTACCATCTTGTAGAATGTGTGCAAAGGGGATAGTACCAATAATTTTGATGTCAAGGGCTTCGGGGTCAATGGGAGTGGGTGATGGGATGGCAGCAGTTGGGTCTCGGATTGAGATGGGTTTGTCTGGAGGGGTTTGGTGTCATTGGTTGGGGTACCATGGGCCTTTGCATCAATTCTGTCATATGTGAAGGGGGAGCTGTTGGGTTTTATTCAAGGGGGATCAGGGTGGAGGGTCATTTTCTTCACTTCCTTGGTTGTTGTTGAGAGTTGAGGGGCTTTGAGTTGCCCTGAAGGTGCTGGCATCAAGGTTTGGGGTGTTGGAGTCTGAGGTGGACCAGATGTAGAGGGGGATGGCAGCTGCTAAACTTGCTTCAGGGCCAGGGAATTGCATGGTGAGGTTCTTCCAGTCAATGTTGAGGTTGACATCCTGCAGCCACAGGAGTCCAAGCACAATTAGAGTCAATGGGGGGAGCTTGGTGACAACAAGCTGGACCTGAAACCTTAAAGTGTTGTTGAGAGTGAGGGCATTGTTGTGGTATTGAGTGATTCCTGTTGAGGTGGGGCTTCCATCAAAGAGTTGGAGCTCAAGTGGCTTATAGAGGTCATTGTGTTGGAGGTTAAGCTGGTTGCTAACAAAGGTGCTGGAGGCACCACTGTCAACAAAGGTGAGAAGGACAGTTGGAGAACTGTCAAGTTAGATGTTGATGATGAACAACTGCCCAGACTTTGAGTGGAGCTGTGGAGGTGTTTGGGGGGTGTTGGTTGTACCTTTGGGGTGTTTGGAAGGGGGTGAGACATCAAAGGGAACTGGTATGGAGTTGGTCAGGTTGTCCCAGTCCAGGCAGAGAGTGAGACTGGGCCAGTTGATGTGGGGATTGGTGAAGTGGATCCATGAAAAGCCTAGGATGATGGGGGCAGAGAGGTGTAGTTTGGTGATGAGTAATCAGAGGTCTTGGCATTGTCCATTGGCAAAGATCATGGTCATCTCCATGCAGTGTGTGATATCTCCAGTGAAGGTAGGGTTGCTGTTAAAGAGCTTGAGGAGGATCAGAGTGGGGAGGCATTGGAGGTGGTGGGGAGCAAGCACTACCAAGGATTTGTCAATGAAGTTATTGGTGGCACCACTGTCAACCAGTGTGGGGACAGAGTTGGTGGAGAAGGGGAGGGTGGTGTGGAGGAGGGTGTGGGAGGAATTGGAAGGGAGATGTGCTGGGAGGGTGTCTGGAGCAATTACCATTGCACAAAGGAGTGTGGCTGGGGTGGAAAAGATGTTGGGGTCTGGTCTGCAGTCTAATGCATCTTTGAGACCTGAACCACCGACTTGTTTTCTGTAAACTAGTAGTTGCAGTCTTCTTTGTTATTAGTCCATACAGTGTGTCCCATCACCTGGCATTTAGGGCAACTACCAATAGAATGTCCCTGCTCACCACATAAGATGCATGCACTCTCCTTCCATTATTTCTCCTGAGTCTTCTCTGGTACATCAATCCAAGGCCTGTTCTGAATCTTGTTTGCATATAGGGCTTCTTGATCATTGGCAGAGTCTGTGGCATTGTCAAGATTGTTGGAGTTGGCATCTAGGGGCTCCAGGGTCTTGTGGAGATTGGCAGCATTGAGTTGGGCAGGAGGGTGTGGTCCCAGGGGTCAGTTGGTACTGGGAGGTCCTCAGCCTTGAGGGAAACAGGGCACAGGGTTGGCAAGGTTGGTGGGGATCAAGGGTCAATTACCATTGGTTGCTCCAGTCTGCCAGTTGGTGTTGCCAGAGGTGTTCCACATGGTCTGCAGTGCTGTGTTCTTGCTCTGATCTTCCTGGTATCATTGGTCAATCTGTGTGACAAGTGCCCTGTACCCATTGTACATAGTTTGCTTGGGTGCAAGGTGGAGGACATCCTTGATATGTTGAGGTAAGGCATGGCAGAGGGCAAATTGGAGGGCATTGTAGTTCCATCCTGTCTCATAGGCCTCCCATTCAAATCATACAATGAAGGTTGTGAAATGTTTGTTGTTGCACATGCAGAGGTTGAACAAGTTTTCCTCTGCTTCTGCTACAGTGTCAAATATTCTGAACTTGCTGGAGGATTCCTGGGTGAAAGTGAGCCAGATGGAGAGTACAGGGTTGTTTGGGTCAAACTGGAGCAGTGCCATGTAGTGGTCAAAGGCAATGCCCTGTAAATACAACATGCTAAAGGCTACTCATGAGCTCTCAAGCTGGAAAGTAATAGCCTTAGCTTGAAACATTGTAAGGCATTGCATTAGAAAAATTCTCCATTTCTGGGGGTTTCAACCAAGGAAGGATTCCAGATTCTGAATATTGAGATTGCTTTCCCAAGCCAGTGCATTGTGAGTGTGGTAGTGGGTTGGTGGGAGATAGGTGGGATTGGGGAGTGCTGGGGGTACTCCAGGGAATCCTCCAGGGTACCTGCAGGAGTAATTACCATCAGTGGGGAGCATTGGAGAGCAGCACCAGCCCAGGGGTATTCCTTGGCTAATGGAGGGAGCATAGAATACCTGGTTGGGATCTGAGGTCCAATGACAAGGAACATACTGATCTGCAGGTGGGCCTAGATAGAACAGAGTATACTGATTGTCCAGGACCAGTCAACCATAGACATTGGTTAGGTAGCTAGCTGGATTGTATGTGGGTTATATGCAGACATCAAGAATGGGGTAAGGGGGCATCTTGATATTATGTTAGGTTCTGCTGACCATGGGGGCTCAGCCACACTGGGCAAGTCCTTACTAGGCAGACACAATGTCCTGCACTTATAACCTAGCACTCTAGGGTTGGTGCAGACTACAGGGATTTGCAAGGGGAAGCCAAGGGAATAGGTCTGAGCAAGTCTGGAGTGGTCCTGGGAAGTCTAAGACCAAGTATATTTAATGTTGAGTTTAGGCAGGTGTCAGAAACAAGTTCATAGGTGCATAATGGACTGTAGGGAAAGTAGAGGCTTCACAAGTAATAGGAGCAAGGCCAGAGTTTGATGGGGGGATCAATCAAGACTGATGAATTCTGGGGCCAAGTGTTGGGTGAGGTCTGGAGTTGTTGTAAGAATGTTTGAAGGTTTGTAGTGTGTGCACAGAGTTTGTAATGATGTTAGAGGTGAAAGGACTTTAGAAATGATAAAGGAAACAGGGACAGTCAAGACAAGATGGAGGCAAGACAAGATGGAACTGAGAAAAGAGATAGATTCAAGACTAAAAATAGAAAAGGGACAAGATAGAGAGAAAATGAGACATAAGTAACCAGTTAATGCAATATCAAGACTAAGGTGATAAATGTTATTCTACATCTTATATACTAACTACTGGACCTTCTTCAGGAGTTGAGGTTGTGACAGCAGGGCTCATCAGAGCTGTGTGGGGTTGACAGGTGTTGGTTCTGATCAAAGGGCAGGCTGCAGTGATATTTTGATGGGGACACGGCCTGTCCTGTAGTTGTTGGGAAACTCTGGAGTGGTCATGCAGGTTGCAGGGGTGGTCTAGTGATGTATGTCTGTGCTAGGAGAAGTGTTGGAGAGGCTTGGGGGCCTTGTAAGCAAGAGGGGGAGCTGAGGAGGCCCACATGGGATGCATCAGGGTTTGCCAGGAAGTTGTTGGGGTTTGCTGAGGAAGTGTCAGAGTTAGCTAGGGCAGGCACTGTGGGTAAACAAAGGTTGGAGTGAGTTGGGGGGAACATTGGAGAGGGCTCTAGGGAGCCAGGGAGTCCTAGGAGAAGGTCTGGAGGTGCAGGAGTGGGTTGTGACACCTGATTTGTCTTGTGGAAGTCAGATGTCATTCTCACAATGCTTATGTCCATGATGTCCATGTGCTCATCAAGTGCTCTAAGCATCATGTTGTATTGCCAGTTCTCCATCTCAGTAAACTTTGTCTCCTCAGCTAGCACAAACCCTGACCTCATCTCTTTGGATACACCCTTAATTCCTTCATTGGTGAAATTGAGCCATTGGTTCAATCCCACCATAGCTCATGCTAGTGTAGCCTCAATGGATTTAGTAAAAAGGAGTAGATCTGCCCATTGCTTACCCTTGCCCTGTCCACTGATTGGTAGTGAATCCACTTGCTCCTTCTCCTTCTCTTTTCTACTAGCCACTGGCAGATCTGCTCATTCCTTTCCCTTGCCCTTTCTGCTGGCCAATGGTACATTCACCAAGTGGATCATTGACAGTGCAGTAACTTGTGTTGGTTCTGTTTGTTGTTAGCAAATGATTTCAGTTTAAGAAATTGGAACTTACCATTGATATACTTGCATATTTGTATTTTTCCTGCCTTTTCTCATTCTTTTCCTTCTTGCCCTTCTTCCTCTGGACCTCTGCCATGATCCCTTGTGAGGGTGCAAGTTCTCTTCAGCACCAACTGTAAGCAAACATCAGTTGTGGATTGTACAAGCCAAGCCCACCACTGATGGCCTGACCCATAATAAGACTCAATTGTCACTGAGCACCATTTTTGGCATTTCTGATTGGACAGCACCTGACTAGATCCCACATGACCATGCATAGGTCACATGAGGTCTAGCCCCAAGGTCTAGAACAATGTAGCCTTTGCATGGGATTTCAGCAACCATGAGACTTCTACATCACAAGCTGCATCACATGGAGTCTACCCTTGAACTCAGAATGATAAGGCCAAGACTTTCTTTAGCAACAATTGCTAGCAACATTACCTGGTAACAATAATACCTCCTTTCAAAAATGGATATATTAAAAGACATGTGACTTCTTACTTATCACTTTTCTTGTCTTGCTTACAAACATACCTGAACAGCATCTACACTAACATACCTGAACAGCATCTACACTAACATACCTGAACAGCATCTACACTTCAGGTATTGACATTAGGTATGCTCTTTTATTGTTACTGACATTTATTATACATCTTGTCAACATCACATATGAATACTTGGTTACCATACTGACATCCAGTATGTATCAGGGACACTTTAGCAGATGCCATTCCTGGTGGCAACTAATATTTCCTTTCTAAATACTATACATACAAACAGTATAAATACTGCCTGTACATTGAGACAAAAGCAACCAACAGAGTATCATTCCCCTCATTAGCTCTCAGCTTATCAGCATCAGATTTCTTATTGCTCTCTTTTGTCATCACCCACAACTTAGCAACAAGTCTTGATGACCTTGTACTTGATCAAGTGTGGGTACCAACTGCAGGTGCCCTTGGTGTTATTACAAGACTATGGCTAGTGACTAGTTTGTATTTGTCTCCCAGTAAACATAAACTTCATTCCTTTCTTGTTCCCCACTCCCTTTCTATTGCTTAGTCCCCCTTTCCTAGCAACTCTTTTGTCTCTGTCCTTTCTCCTTTTATTTCCCACCAACCTTTTGTTACCATCTAGTGAGTTAGGCTAGCAATAGACTCCTCATTCTGCTCACATCAGTTAGCTCTTGCTTCCTGGTACAGTGACAGACTTGCCCCTATTAACTTCCTATTGCCAGCTACCCTATCTGGTTGCCAGTGTTTAGATCTTCTTTTGGTTTCCTGCACAGCAGCTAGGCAGCATAGGAACACATCACCCATCAGGTCATCAGTGGCAGCAGGCAAGCTGGCCTTAAGGCACAGTGAGCAAGGAGTGAGTGTCCAGCAAGAGGCAAAGATGGAAGGCAAGGTAGAAGGCAAGAGGCCACACTGGCCAAGCTTACAGTTGCACTGGTCAATAGGCCCAGAATTAGTGCTATCATCAGAATGGGGGATATTCTATCCCCTGGTCCTTCCTATATACTACATCAGCCAGTATGGTGACTATGACTAACTGACTCAGAGGGGGTTGCTGACTATTGTTAGAGTGATGCCAGTAGCTTGCAATGTGGCACAACAGAACTGATAAATGAAGTTGTATTGTGGTATGTCAATATGATAATGTAGCATACATACCTGATAAACAAAGTGAATCAACTTAGAGAGTAATTCTCTCCAAGATATGATGAGTAAGTACTACAGCCATGTGTGTACCATGACACCAGCTCCTCCTTGGTAAGGTATGTGCAAAAGGAAGAGAAAAAAAGGTCCATAGTCAGGTGCCAATTACAAGTGCTAATCTCCATGCTTGCCACATTGTTGTTTCCCTCTTGTCCTTTCATTCTCTCTAAACTCTTGAATTGCTTCAAGTGTGTGTGGCATATTGTACACTTCCAACCACTCATATTCACTCTCATCATAGCCCTTTCACTGTACCAGAAATTTCTTCACCCCTCCTCTAGTCATCCTCTCATGCAATATCCACCTCAATTTCAACCTCATCCCCTATCTCCATTTTCACTGGCACTGGTAGTTCCTGTTGGCAGCCCAAAATAAATTCTTTTTACACTGGAATTATGCAGGACATATGGAAAACCAATGGACTGACCAGCCTTAGGGGAATCACAGCCAGTATGCAGAGTTCAAAATCTTCTGAGTAATTTTGAAGGGGCCAAACCTCTTAAAGTCTACTTTATGGTTCAGCCTGTTCAATCATAAGTCCACCCACTCCAAAAACACCTGATTCATCAGAATGTAGTTGGGTGCCTTGTCAACCCACACATTGTAGAACTATTTCATTTGCCCTGCTGCCACCTCCTCCAATGCCTTCAACTCAGCCTGCACCTTCCAGATCCTATCTAGTCATTCATCTGCCCTGGAAACTGACTGAGAAGTCACTTGGTCAATGCAGAAGGTCAGATTGTACATGTACTCCACATAGAACAGGGACATTCCTGTCAACACATTCATGTAATCATTGTAGGCAAATTCTGTGAAAGGAAGCCAGTCCATCATGCTGTCCTGCTAATAGTCAACAAATGCACACAGGTAAACCTCCAATTCCTGATTTTCCTCTCCATCTGACCATCAATCCAAGAATGGTGTGCTTCAGGTAAGGCAGGCTTAATACCCAACCTGTTCCACATCTGTCTTGTGTAATGTGTGACAAACTGGGGGGCCTTGGTTAGACATAATCTTTTTTAGCATACCATGTAGGCACCACACCCTCTCCATGAAGATGTCACACATTGCTGCTACATCATCCATCAAGTGTGTGCCTAGACAGTGTGCCCATTTAGTTGATTTATTGCAGACCACCTCTATTGCATTATAGCCTTGCAACTGTGGCAAGGGACTGATTTAATCTGTTGATATGTGTTTCCATGGTCTCCAATAGTTGCAGTAGGCTGAACAGCTTCTGGCACCTTGGTTGGATCCTCTGGTACATCTTGTACCCCTCCACATACTTTCTCACATACACTGACATCCTTGGCCAATAATAATTTCATGTGATGAGGGCTAGGGTATTAGCACAACCCAGGTGTCTTGCTGGGATGGAGTCATGGTAGAGTTGCAGTATCTGGCACTTTACCTCATTATTGTTGGGCACATACACCACTCCCCTGAACCACACCAGTTCCTCCTTCACCATCCATTCCCTCAGCCATGTCTTCACCAGTGCTGGGGCTTCAGGCAACTTCCACAATGAGGCCAACTTTGGATTGTCCCATGACTTCAATCTGATCTCTTCTACTATTGTCCCATCTGCCACTATTGTCTGCATTGCTGCCACTCTGTTCACCACCTCCAACTCTCCACAGTCCCTCAGTGCCACCACTCCTGCCTTCTTTGCCAGCTTTCCTATTGGCCAAAGCTGTTGGTTTGCATTATTGTAACTGCTCTGTAGAATCTTGTGATCCAAGCATCTTGATAGGCCATCCAGGCCAGCATTCAAACAATCCTGGCCTATGCTAGATCCTAAAGCCAACACAGTTCAAGAGAAAACTCCAACATGCTTGCCTCTGGTTTAAGTCACAAGTCATCATGAAATACTCCAGATTTCAATGGTCCAAAAACATCTCAACCCCATGTGGGCTCCCCTCTAGATATAGTCTCCATGTCTCAAATAGTTTCACCACTGCCAACAGATCCCTATTGTGCATGTCATAGTTCTGCTCTTCCAGCTGTATAGCCTCTGAGTAAAACACTATTGGCCTCCACTTTCCTTCCTCCACCCTCTGCAACAACAGTGCACCAACTGCAAAGTCAGATGCATCAGATGCATTTATCTCCACTCTAAACAGTGCCTCTATGGCAGGCATTATCAGTGCTGGGGCCTTGTTAAATGCTGCCTTCAGCACTTTGAGTGCTCCCTGTTCTGCCTCTCTCCACTCTTACAGGCAATCCATTTTCTTTAGTCTCTCCACCAGTGGAACAATCAATGTGTAATCTTCCATAAATTGCTAGTAGAAGTTGCAAAACACAAAGAACTGATTCATGTGTTGAACATTCTGCAGTATTTTGCAACACTGCTAACCTTCACTGGATCCATGGCAACCTGGCCTGGAATGATCTTCCAACCCAGGTAGTCATCCTCTGTTATCTCAAACCAACACTTCTCCAGTTTCAAAAACAAATCTGCCTTCTGCAACCTCTTCAACACCTCCTGCACATGAGTCTCATGTTGACTGGGGTCCTCCAGAAATATGATTATATTGTCAAGGTAAAGCACCATATACACATTGACCAAGTCATGAAACAGTTCATTGACCATACACTGAAAGGCTGTCAGTGCATTATGGAGGCCAAATTGCATCACCAAAAATTTGAATTGACTATAGCACATCTGAAATGAGGTTTTCCCTTCATCTCCTTCTTGGATCCTGACATTGTAATACCCCCTGACCACCTTCAGCCTACCCAACAGTTCATTTGTGAGCAGAATTTGATATGCATTAGGCCTAGTCACTGCATTCAAGGCCCTGGAATCCACCACCAGACACAAAGACCCATCTTTCTTCTTCACAAAGAAGACTGGAGCCCCAGACAGCACACTTCACAGGCAAATATATCTCTTCACCAAATTCTTGTCAATGAGCTGTTGTAACACCTTCAACTCCACTAGTACCAGCTGGTACAGTTTCCTAGGTAGTGGAACCTCTGCCCCCTCCACCAAATCAATGCTGAGATTGTGCTTGTAGTGCCCTGACAAACACTCCAACCACTGTTTATCAAACACATCCAAGAACTCATGAACCTTTGCCAGCACCATCTTCTCAACTGACTTCACCCCCACTGGCTCCTTCCTTACTGCCTCCTTTGCCAACACTTGCAAAAAAACTTGATCCTGCTGCTCCATGCTGCTCCACAGGCAACAACTGTAGGCCCACTCCCATTCTGGACAAGTGTCAGTCCCACTGTTGCTTAAGATATGCCTGCTTCCACTTGACTGAGCCCCATTCTCCTGCCACACAATCACCTTCTCAATGCATGCCTTTGCTGCCCAGACTGCCTCCTGCCACTGCCCCCTCCAGGAATGTGTCAACATGATATGTGCCTTTTTCAGCCCATGGAACTGCTCAGCCCCCACAGACACAACAAGATATGTTCCTGCTGGTGCTGCACATGTTGCTCTACAAGTTACCTTTCAAGCAAAGACTTTGACCCTACACCACTGCTCACCCTCCCCTGTCAACTTGCCTGCTATTCTCTGTTTACACTCTTCCCACTTCCTCCACTCTAGCATCCTCTTCAACAGTGGGCACTTTGGCCCTCCTGTGCCTGGTTCATATGCCTCCTTCTCTGCCATCTTATCTGTTAGTGACAAGCACCCTTACTGGCAGAAGTCCAACTCAAACATCATTGTCAAATGCTCCTAGTTGATGGATGGGTTGTGAGGAGGAGCAAGTTTCCACTAAGGAGGAGTGTGATGCATGCACTTCACAGCTTGCTCACATACAAGTTCTTTTTCACTATAGTCATTTAACACTTTGTACTTTTTTTTTGCTCACCGACCTACCTGCTATCATACTGTACTTTTTATTCTTGTATATATATATATACAATAGCCCTATCCAATGCTTCATCAAACAGAAGAAGAAGGTTGTTTTGGTGGCCTGTTTTGCTATCATTGGGTGTAATTAGCAGAGGTGCTGAAACATTGGTTTTGGCAGTGACCTAATAAAGGGTGTGACACGAATACAAATTTCAGCAATGCGAGAAAAATCTGTGAGACCCGGATGAGCAAGGAAGGCAGATAGGTTGACAGAGAATAAGACTTCTTGAGGCACCAGGATGGCCAAGGAACCCTACTATGTAGCACAATAATCCTTTGAAAATTCTTCTATTTGGCGGAAGCAAATTCTGGTTTCCATTGGCCTTGGGACGCGTGACAAGCGTGACACTTCGGCATAATTTGGGCCCTTGTGACGCGCGGCCCCTGCCGAAGCGATTGTAATGGTCGGGGGCCCACACGAAAGTGTATGACCATCCATACAGGTCATAAAACGAGGATGCCGAACTCGATTCTCACTGGACTTGCAAGAGAAATGGTCGATTCAACAGAAAATCCAAGCAACAACTATTTTCTGAGGGTACGAAGGCTACTACTCTGTTCCAGCTACTGGAAATAATTCTTGACGCGGAAAGGACCACAATATTGATGGGTCCGAATGGGAAAGGTTAGCACTCAGATCTCGACTCGCATGCAGCATATTGATCTAACGGCGATCCCCAGACTAGATGAGCTTCATATAGGCATCAAAGCCTATCTGAAAGGGGCATTGACCTTTGCGGATATCAGAGACCCGAAATCAATATTGGATATCGGGTCAGATTCTTCCTCTTGAAGTGTACAGGACCCTGACTAAAAAAACACCGCAGTGCAGGTTCTGGCGCATGGTATGCCTCATATGATAGTAGTCTCTTTCGAACAGCTCACTGATGCCGGCGATCAATAGGGCAATACAAGCCGCACAACAATACCCTGACGCCACAGTTATTGCGGCTGACCTCTTCCCTTTGCCTGCCCGGTAATATCCACAGATGTGGTCATGTGTACACCTCGATTGATGACCTGTGACAGCCCTATTCCGCCCAACTTGACTTATCATCACTTGGACGTCTTAAAGGCATATCCATGGGAAAGCAATACCTTTGATGTCATTCACATGCGTCTGCTTTTATTCCACGTATGTCAAGTCCTATTGGACTTCCGTTGTTCCTTAGTAAGCTAATAAACCCCCTAGATTCCGCATCGTGAGATAAGCGGGATCATAAAACGTACAGTTGACCTGCTGAGACCTAATGGCTGGCTTCTCATTGAAGACAGTGGCCGGCACATTGGCCATGATAACAGCCCTGGGAGGGCACAGTCTGTCGTGGAGCATATGTTCATCGAAATGTTACATGCCAAAGGACTAGATCCTTTCATAAGCGAGCGTCTGCACAAGCTATTGGAGGAAACAGGAGCTTTTTCCGAAGTCAATATGAGGTGCGAACGGCTTGTTCTTTCGACAGACCAAGCAGCCATCGGTGCGTCGATATATTCGTAAGCATCGCGATTGTCCAGGATTCATCTTTATTGGCAGGCCAAGACATTGGAACTCGTGAATTCTCGAATGCGCTGAGGCGTACGCTTGAGAAGATTGTTCAAAGTAGCGTCGGTGGAGACCTCAAATCGGTTGGTCTTACGGAACAACTACAGGAGGCCTGGATAGCCGAGAGGCAGGACCCGTGCTTCAAAACCTTTCACGATTTTTGGTTCTTTTGGTCGTGTAAACAAGCTTAGAATTGGCAGTACTAGACTTAGATTTCTGGAGCATATGAAGAAAAGCGGTTCACGTTGTTTGGTATTGAACAAGAAAAGCTTGATGAATAACGGGTTGGCATGCGTTGCCGTCTGGCATGTATGTAAAATCAACTCTCGATATATCAACGTTCACGGCAAATCAAATGTCGAGAAGTTCTGACAATGGGATCGTTATAGGACGGCTCGGCTGACAGAGTAGACCATGCAACTAAGGTCACTATGCATTGATGATGCGTTCACATGGCGCGTCTGTATCCTGTCCAACAGAGATCTCAAGATGGCGCGATGTCCAGCTAGCTTCATAATTCATGAAATATGTATGTGTGTGAATCTTATCTGGTCGGGAAAAGCTGTCCGACACATGTACATAAGGGACAGGATGATGACCGACAATAGAATCTTCCAATGTTCGATCACGATCAAGATCACATCGTGTTGGGCCCCGGTTGCCTATGGGCGCCGCATTAGACCAGTGTTATCTAACTCCAATTGTTAACCTCGAACACTTCTCTCAAGGAAACTTCCATCTTCATCATTCTATTATGTAAATGTCCCCATGCGTTGCCGACCTTCCATGCGCACAAGCAGGACACTGGCACGCCGGGAACCCCATCTCGAACATGCCTTAAGAAGCATAGATGAACAAGGTTCTTCCCAACCTCCCCAACTATGTCTACGAAAGCACACTATGTTCGCCTTGGAAGAAGTGGTCTTCGTGTCTCCGCGCCTATTGTAAGGATCCCTTATCGTGCTATTTGGTGTATTTTCCACGAGTTCTTGCAGTTAGGTTGCATGTCTCTTGGTGACCCCTTGTGGAGCGTGAGTTTTACGTGATCCAGTTGCTTTACAATTTCTGATCGATATCCAGCCCTGGACTTTAGGGAAAGATAAAGTAGGCGTCGAGATCCACCCGAGGAAGTAGTACCTAATCACCGATTCAGGCTTTTGGTGTTCTTCGAGCTGCATGGGACCACGGAATCACCACCTGGGATACCGCAAATATGTACAGGCGAGTTGATGGATCTCTATATCATTTCAGAAGCCACCTTACTGTCGAACAGCAATGGTGTCTCAGAGTCTATCATTGGAGAATTCATTGAGAACGTACGTTCCCCTTCCCTCTCCCTAGTCGTTTTGATCAAAGGTACTCCAGAACAACATTCCTCGCCATAAACTAGTAATTTCTACCAAGATTCGATTCCTTGTCGATCACGACGACATCTCAACGGTCACAAGTATATTTAAGCCTGATCTGAAGGATAGTCGCGACTACGTCAATCAAAGCGGTTTGTCTCGTGCTGCTATCTTCAATCAGGTTGAAGATTCCTTGAAGCGCCTTAAGACTGACTACATCGACATTCTTTTCATACATATGGCCGACTTGGAGACACCTTTTGAGGAGACTATGTGTGCCTTGAACGATCTTGTTAAATCTGGGAAAGTTCGTTACATTGGAGCGTCGAACGTCCGCGCCTGGCAATTTGTCGAGATGAACAACGTTGCTCACATCAATGGATGGACACAATTCAACGTTGTGCAGGTGGAGCACTCGCTTTTATATCGCGCAGAGGTATTCTTTCTATCTTTTGTTCCGAAGTCCTTCCTTCTATTGATTCCTTTGATTCGATTCAGGAACTCGAACTCTTTGCCTATTGTAATTACAAAGGCATCGGAATTATGGCATACTCTCCGCTCATGGACGGAAACCTCGCACGCCCCGTCGGCACTGAGACTGTACGATCCCAAGGCGTCCGGGGCTCCTTTTTTGAAAAGAAGTGCAGGCAATCGGACCTGAAGATCATCGGCCGTGTTGCCGATCTTGCCGAGAAGCACTCATGGAAGATGTCACAGGTTGCTCTTACGTGGAGCCTTACGAAAGTATCTAGCCCTATCGTCGGTGCTAACACGGTTTGTTACTTTTTCGTACATTACTCTATTGACAATTGAAGCATGAGTAGCCCGAACGCGTTATTGAAGCTATCATAGCCGGGAAAATCTTGACGGAGGAGGAAATCAGATCTCTTGAAGAGCTGTATGTTGTTCTCGATTCTCGGTTCTTTGGTTGAGCCATTCTCATGGATTTTATGCCAGATACGAGTACCAGCCTCCTCGCTATTGAATTCTGGTGTCAATAAGCTTTACTAATAATCAAGATGATTTTCGCCTGCCCTCTTGTGGAAGTTTTTGAGCTGGTTTAGGAGCTGTTATAGACAACACTTGTGACCTACTGTTCATCATCGTATCATTTCCACACTTTTATCTTATTTGGAAACACCTTTCGAATCAATTTATGCATCTACTTGAGTGTGTAGACGAATACACAGTATTAGTTCCTCAGAGTTCTAAGCAATAGCATAGACGGTTGTATCGTTTACCTGTAGACGAATACACAGTATTAGTTCTACGAGGTATAGTAAGTAAGAATAGAGGTAAGTAAGGTAAAGTAGCTCACCCTCAGAGTCCTAAGCAATAGCGTAGACGACTGAGGGTGACGTGATGTGTGTATGTCAGATTATATACGGAATAACAAGGTTTGATGCAAAGACTGGTAAATAGAATCGCACAATCAAAGAGGGAGGCGCAAAAGTCTAAAATGACAAAAAACGAAATGGTACCAAATAAGGGAAGTATGGATATGTGGTGGTCCAGTAATGTCAACGCTTAACACTCCCCCTGACAAGTTGGAACGTATCAATCCCTAAGTCGGAGGAGGCGGACAAGGTGTTCATGGGTGACACGCGGCAACAATTTTGTAAAGATGTCGGCAACAATTTCAGTGGAAGGGATATGTTCAATGAGGATTTCTCCATCATGGACTCATTCAAGGATATAGTGGTACCGGATATTGATGTGTTTGGCTCTAGAGTAGCCTTTTGTGGATTCTGTAAGGGACATTGAGGAGCAATTGTTGATGTGGCGCTTTATGGGGAATGATTGGGCTAACTTTACTTCTGAGAGAAAATGGTACATCCAGAGGCCCTGCTGCAATCCCCGAGTTGTGGCCAAATACTCGACCTGGGTAGTGCTGAGCATAACCGTTTTTTGTCACTTTGATGACCATGAGACTGCTCCCTCAGACATCTTGAATACATAACCAGCCATAGACCTGCGAGTATCCAAATCTCCCCCATAATCTACATTGACAAAGCCCTCTGGTTTGATCTCCTCCACATATTCCCTGGAGTAAGTGAGTTGGTAGCCCAACATGCCCTTCACATACCCAAGCACATGGAGCAAAGTGTTCCAGTGCATGAGGCTGGGGTTGGACTGAAACCATGCTAGGACTCCTACTGCAAAGGAAATGTTGGGTTGAGTGGCAACCTGTGCCCACATCAGTGAGCTGAGGAGTTGTCAGTAGGGCTACTCCTCCATAATCCTGTGGTCAGCTTTGTTTTGTGGTGGCATTGCCTTGGTGAGTTGAATGCCACAGGGTAACAGGGTATAATGGGGGTGACAATGCTCCATGCCAAAACATTCTAACATGCATTTGAGGTACACCTGTTGGGATAGGGAGATTGTTCCAGTGTTCTCATCACATTTGACTGCCATTTTGAGGATGTACAACAGCTACCTGAGCTCCTTCACATTGTAGATTTCTCCAAGTTTACATTTTACCTTTTCTGCATCTTCAGGGGTGGTTGACACATCAAAAACATTGTCATTGAAAGTGTTTCTAATAGTGTGTTCCCCATCTTTGACACAAGAGTGGACACATGAGTCTGCACATGGAATTCAGCATCCAGAACCAGTCCCTTCCACCCTGTGTAAGTCCATACAGGGATTTCAGGAGTAACACTTTCTTTCCCTCTTCCCCTGGAAAACCTTGATGGAGATCAATGTACACATCATACTTGGGTATGCTGTCAAGGCATGCAGCATGAAATTGACTTGCCAAATTGCCCCAGCCAAGCTTTGCTGCAATAGCTGCTGACATCCTGAGTGATTCTGGCCTAATGACTGCAGCATAGGTCTCATTGTAATCTTTGCCAAGCACCTGGGAGAATTCTTTTGTGACCAGTCTTTCTTTCCTCCAAACTACATTCCCCTCCACGTCATTTTTGTTTGTGTAGACCCATTTACATCCCACTGTCTTCTTTCCTTCCAGTGCCTCAGACTCATCCACTAATTTTACCACCTGCCTCTTGTTTAACACCCTCAGCTCCTCCTCTATTGCAGGCAGTCATAGGTCAGGTTGTTTCATGGCTACTTGGTAAGATTTTGGGATATACTGATCATCTGTGGGGCAGCTGGCTTCAGCCATCAGGGCTAGGAAAGCAAATGCATTCATTGCTAGGAGTGCTTGGTCCTCTCCTGGTTTGTCAGCAGTGTGGGTGGGGAATGTGGTGGTGTTCTGAGGGTCATGGTGAGCTCTAATCTGTTCTGATTTCCACATGGTAGGTTCAGGGTCTTTCTAGTGCTTGGTGGTGCTTTGGGCATTTGTCTGCATGCTGTCAGGTATGTGGGTGCTAATCTCAGGCTTGGCTCCAGTGACATGATTAATGATCTCAGACTTGGCAACTTTAGTCAACATGGCTGGGTGGAGTTGTTGACCTGGTTCACAGATACAAGGAGCAACTGGTTGACAGTGGGTGAGTAGACCCAGGGAGGTGGTTGATGGGTTAGTTGGGGTGTCTGTGAGGAGATCTTTGGCCTCCTCAATCAAGGTAAGTGACCAATGTCCAGATCCCCCATCAAAAATAACATCACTTGAGGTCACAATGGTCCATGTTGCCTTATTGTACAGCCTGTAACTTTTTTCTGAGTAGCCCACAAAAATGTATTTTACCAACCTCAGATCCAGCTTTGACTGAACAGGCTCCTCAGGCACTTTTGCAAATGCCATGCTGCCAAAAGCCCTCAAGTGCAAGACATCCTGACATTTTCCAGTCCATGATTCCTCAGGCACCACACATCTGCTCCTTGCTGTTGGTAAATGGTTCCTGGTATATGTCTGCATAGCTGCTGCCTCTGCCCATAAGCTTTTGGGTAACCCACTCTCTGCCAACATACACCTGATGTCCTCAATAATTGTTTGGATATTTTGCTCAACAAACCTGTTTTTCAAGTGGGCATATGGTACAGTAGGCTTCAAACTGATGGTGCCATCTATCCAAGTCTATGGGTTTGTCAATAGGCACAGCAATCATTGCTTGGGCTTGCTCCCCCTGATCCATTTCCAGGGTTTTGAGTAGGTACATCCTGTTTGACCCCTTACTAATCAGTATCTCTTTGGCTGCTTAGGTCTTTGAACACCACTTTGTTGCTGCTGAACATGATAGAGAACCCTGCCATATCAAACTTCCCAATGGAGATGAGGTTGGCAGCTAGGTCTGGCATATGCAATGCATTCTTGAACATCAGAACTACCATTTCTCCACTGGTCATGATTGTCTTTCTAACTGTCCCTTGGCCCACAATCCTAACTACTGTGTCTTGCATTGCTGCTTGCCTGTTCTGTGGCACTTCTAATGGCTTGTACTCAGTTAAATCCTCTTGGTGCACAAAGCAATGGTTGCTTGCTCCAGAGTCCACAAAGGTCTGGATGTGTCCTTGAGTTTGGAGTGCAAGTATAGGGGATCCCTGACTGGTGTCAATTGCTACTGGCAAGCATTGGGTGGCAAGTGCATAACTGATTTGGGAAGCCAAGTTTTGCAGGGTTGCATTTGCTAGGTTTGCTGTGGGTATGCCTGTGGCATTGTGGCTAGTGCACTCTCCCAGTTTCTGAAATGAGCAGGAAATTGACTCTCTTTTCCTCCAACTTTCCAGTAACAGTTTGTGCTGGTGTGCCCTGTCCTTCCACAGTTCAGGTTCACACAGATTATTTTGGGTTTCAGGGATCTGGTATCTGCCTGGAGTGCAATTGTTGAAGTGCCAACAGGCTTTTGCATCTTCAGCCTTTCCCAGTGTACAGTGAGGCTGGCAATGAGTTGAGGACAGCATAGTAGTGGCATATAGACTAGAGACTATGGTGTTCCATGACTCAGGGAGTGAGCTGATGATAATGGATTGGAAGGTGGCATCTGGGATACTCACCTCCTTGTCCATGGCTATGTTCCATTTTGTATACAGGTCTTTTATGTGGACTGCAAAGTTGGCATTTTCCTCCAACTTGGTAGCTTGGAGTCAATTCTTTTCTCTTGTTGTGGCAAGGTTGGATGCCACACCATATGCTTTGGTGAGTGCCTTCTATGCACATGCTGCATCTTGACTCAAAGACCCACAGGATTTCTGCAATTGTTGATAATTAGTCCCATTGCCCACACATTGCAGCTATCCTACTCTTTGATGGATGGGCTGGATGAGTACCACTTGTTTGGTTCTGCCAGTTTGCCAGACAATGGTAACTCCAGTGGACTTTTGGGTTTGGTGGTTTTTCCCTTTCACTTGGGTTGATCCTTAGGGCTCAGGTCAATGGTTTTGTATTTGACAGGGTTTTCTGGTCTTGGAATTGTCCCTTCCAGGTACTCTGATGCACTGTGGGATCATGCCACAATAAGTACCCTATCCCTCAAGGCTATAAAGTTTGTTCTGTCAAAGTGGAGCTCTTCAGCAAACATAGGTGGGTTGTATATAGAGTTTGGCAACATATTTTGTAGACAGTGTATATTTTTGAGCTGTGTAGGTCAATAGAAATTTTTTTTGAAACTCTGGAAGTATTGTTCTGCAGTGCATGGAAGCAAACAGGGCCCTAACCTGTAGACAATTACACAATATTAGTTCCTCAGGAGTTCTAAGCAATAGCATAGATGGCTGTATTGTGTACCTGTAGATAAATACACAGTATGAGTTCTATGAGGTATGGTAAGTAAAAACAGTAAGTAGAGGTAAGTAAGGTAAAGTAGCTCACCCTCAGAGTCCTAAGCAATACTGTAGATGACTGGAAGTGGTGTGATGTGTGTATGTCAGATTATATATGGAATAACAAGGTTTGATGCAAAGAGTGGTAAATAGAATTGCAGAATTAAAGAGGGAGGCACAAAAGTCTAAAATGACAAAAAAGGAAATGGTACCAAATAAGGGAAGTATGGATATGTTGCACTCCAGTAATGTTGACACTTAACAGAGTGGTTATTCTATACATATGTCTATGCCTGAAGGGTTGCTTTGTTTTGGTTTCCTGGAAGGTAAATTTCCTATTTGTCCCATTTATTTCATGTTAATGGGGTCTCAAACACTTGCCTTTTGGATACTTTTAAGTGTGTCATGGGGATCTTCCCCTCCTTCAGCCTATTTAACCTTTGGCAATTTGTCACTGTATGAGGCATGTCAGCATCACCTCAGCTTGTTCAAATCCATTATATACAGAGTTTGACCTCCATCCATACCTGACATATAGGAATGTATTTGTTCATCCACTGCCTACTTAAAAATCCTCCTTCAAGTCTATTGGAAAAGCTTCTAAGTCTGAACTACCTTCTGCAGGAGCATCAGGAGAGAGGATGCCAGCAGCATCCCAAGCTGCTAGGAGCTGAACAAGAAGCTCCTCCTGGTCCATCACAGAGAGGTAGTGCACATTCAGACCTAGAGAGAATTGACAAGCAAAGTGACCAGCCTGGCCACAGCATTTACACAGGGGAGGGGCAGGGAAATGCTGTTGGAAGGCATTCATGTCCATAGAAACCCCCTAGGGAAGAGGTTGGATGAGCACTGGAGGGGGAAGAGGGGTGTGGAGAGCCTGAGGTGGGGCAGTAAGAAATGAGTGGCTGGCTTGTAGGCCAGTCAAAAAACAAGGGCCAACTACAGACTGTACTGTATGTCACAGCTCACACTTCAACTCCATCAGCTGCCACTGATCTTGGGCCACTTTGTATCAGGTCTCCACTTGGTTTTCATATAGGAGAGGACCCAGGCAATCTCAGCCTGTATGCATAATATGCTGTTTGGGTGACCTTTGCTGATCTTTGTTGATTCTGTGGTCCAAAATGAGAGTGAATGTTGGTGTGAAATCCAGGCTGTCCAGTGGAAAAGATGATGGTATAATGCAATGGAGTGTAATATGGGTGCAAGTGACTGTTCTGCTTCAATTGACCTCCATGCAAGTGCAAGACTATATCACAATCATTTGATTGCTCTTCTGAGCCATCTCCTGGAATTACAGCTGCAACTCCCTCCTGTTCATTAGGGTCATTATAGCATTGAGGATCTCCAAAAGCAGCTGTAAGCTTGACAGAAAGCCTTTGTAGTTGGCCTTCTGGAACTTCTCCCATAATCTGCCTGGCCTGCTTGTATAAGCCAATGAAGGGATTGACTCTAGCAAGCATATCCTGCAAAGAGGCCATTATCTGAGGATCAAGCCTGGGATTATTCTGTTGACAAAAAGCCAATTGCTGATTGTGATCGTAAAAATAGAACTGTGCATATACAGGCAGATTTCCTTCAATAGGAAGCAAGGCACCTGTCAAATGATGTAGTTCTCCATTGATCCTAAAGCTGTATAGTCCAGGAGCATTGGTAATGGCATGATCAATTTTGACTCCCAGAGATGTGAATGCAAAGGCTGCATTGTATTGACAGATAGATGTTTTAAAGGTGTCAGAGAGAGGATGATGCCCATGAAGCAGGTTCAGTAGATCTGCTGGAGCATCTCAAAGCTAGGCAAATTCACTTGGCTTTGCAAGCAGCACATGCCAAACTTTGGATTATAAATAGTAGACTTGGTGAGCTTTTCAGCATCAAAATGTAGAGCCTGGCAGTGTGGACATATGACAGTCATAGGACCAAGATAATGTGGAGGGTATTCAATCAAGTAAGGTTGCCTTCCTCTCAGAATAGGCTGAATAGAGCCAAGCTGTGGTGGAATAGGAAGCTCAAGAGGAGGCTGCTCAGCAGAATTTTGTAGTCCTGCTAGATGATTGGGTGGGGCAGGGTCCCAGTCTTCTGCATGTCTCTGTTGAACAGAATCAATATATTCCAAGTTATCATCAGATGGTATGTCATCCTGAGGACCCAATGAATTATCAAGGGGAGGATCCAATTGCTCCACTGGTTGATGTTCAGCAGGATCAACATATTCCAAGTCATCCTCAGAAGGTATATTATTCTGAGGACCTAAATCATTGGAATCCTCTTCCAGATCAGCTTCATGTTGCTGTTCCCAGCCTTGAAAGATCCTTTGAACCATAGCTGCATTCAAAGGCCTATATTCAGAACTCAGATCATTATGCTGTTAAACTTTGTTAGTCCAAGTGGCATTTTCAAGTTGTCTTTGACTGACCTCTTCTTCCTCCCTCAACCTTTGCTGGCTCAGAATAGCTAATGCCTGTTGCCTGTCCTAATTTTGCCTCAGCCTTTGCTTCTCTTGGAACACTACTAGTGCCTCTTGTTGTTGCCCCTCCTGCTCTGCAACTATAGCAATATGCTTTAGCCTTTGTTGCTCTTGCAAGATTGCCAGTAACTGCTCTTGTTACCTCTGTTTCAGCCTTTGTTGCTGTTCCAACATTGCTAGTGTCTAAGGAGCAAGTGAAGCTGGTATCATTATAGGCTCTTGTAAGGGTGCATTTCTGACCCTTCCATTTACAGGAGCAGGCAAATGTGGTACCATTCTAGGTAAGGGATTCTGCAAAGGAGCATCCCAACCTTCTGGCAAAACTGTTTCTGGAATGACCATAGCAGCTTGAGCAACAGCAGACTGATTGAGTCTATTGCCTCTTCTCTGTATAGGAGCAGGTGGAGGTGGCACCATTCTAGGGATAGAATTCTGTAAAGGAGCATCCCACCCTTCAGGCAAAACAGTTTCAGGAATCACTATAGAAAATGGATCATCAGCAGCTGCTGGCTGCCTAATAGGTCTTCCTGAAGAGCCAGAAGTGGTGGCTATAGATTGGTGATTAAGTCTCAAACCCCCAGTTCCCATACCCCCAGTTCCCATACCCCCAGGCCCCAATTGAAGTGGTGGGACAACCACAGTATTGATCTGTTCCAAAGATCTATTGTTTCTATTTGCATGATGATCATCAGGATCTGTCATTTGTAATTGTTCAAGTTTACTCTAAATCCTAGCTTGTTGCCTTTGGCTTTCAGGAGTAGTAGGTGGTTGCCTGAAACATCCATTGTTAAGCAATTTAACAGTCAAAAACCATTAAAATTAACTTGCATGATGAGATATTTGATGTATCAATAGCTCAATGTGGTTAAGGAGTTACTAATAAGCTTGTTAGTCAACATTAATCAATCAATAGATGTGACGAAACATGCTTTGTCGTGTGGCCTCCTTTCCACAACCTCGAAAATGCCCATTGTTTGGTCATATTGTGTTCAAAAACGCGCGAGGCGTGAAAAACAGTGTCCACTAAATCGCGTTTGGCCTTTTTGACACCTGCAGACTATCTGGCATGATTTACACATAGTCAAAAGATTGTATATATGTATATATGTATTAAAGCTGTTTACTGTAATTTATTTTGAGAAAAAACCTGTTCCAAGTGCAAAAAACAGCCAAGTTACCCAAAAAGGAAGGACCTTGGATTCCCACGTCCGTCGTCGCATATTATATAGATTCTACCTATGTTCCTTTCTAATTCCCCCGAGCTCGGGACTCAAAAATGACCAGCCCTGACGGACCGGTTTTATCTGTTGTCCACTGTAGATCTGATGTTTCAAACGTTATGGAGAGTAATCCAATGTTCATTTTGATATCAAAATTCTTTGACACCTGATATCGCTTGATGCCCTTTGCCCGGACCACGGAACCTTTGAATCAAAAATCATGACGGTGGGTCCTTGATAGGATCAAGTCATAATAGACGACAGAATCATCTGTCCCGCGTGGCCATCCAACAAGAATATTGTCACTATGTTGAACATGTTGATCCACTGCCATGTTCTGATTGATTTAGAAATCTTGTCAACCATCATTATTGCATTATTTGTCTGGGTACGCGGTTTTCGATCAGCAACCCCGACCACATGCCTTTGTGAATCGGCGTGTATCATTAGTTTGCATTAGTTTGAGGTACACGGTTTCCCTGAATCGCGAATACACCGGTGCGTGAATATATAAGCATATGAACTTGTAACATAGATTGTCTCAGATTGAAATCCTTGAGTGTTACTTCCTTCCCATTTACAATGCGCACGTTATCTAGGTCGACTCCTCTCTTCTGCTGCGTTGGTCTGGCAGGTGCATTGAACCCATGCACCAACAACTTAAACTCTGCTGCATTTCTGGATGCTCAAGAATTTGCCTCTCTCGATTTTGATTACCTCGTAGTCGGTTCGTTGCATTTTTCTGTCTTGCTCTTGAAGGTGTCATTTTTATATCGCGCTATGGTCGGTAGGCGGAGGTACAGCAGGTCTCACCGTCGCGTCAAGGTAAGACTCTAATTTTTGTAAGGCCACACGTTCAAACGTTTGTTTCTCATTTAGGTTGTCCGAAAATTCCAAAATCTTAGTCGGCGTCATTGAAGCTGGTGATCTTCATGTTAAAGACTCTTTGGTCGATGTTCCAGGTAATATTGCTCGTCAGAATAATCACAGAATGCTCAGTTTGGTTCCAGCATACATCGGTCTCGCTGCCGGAAATCCTGCTTACGACTGGAATTTGGTCACCGTACCTCAGGAAAGCATCGGCGGGCGTGTCATGCAAGCGACAAGGCGCGTTGTAACTATTGTAGACTTGTACTGGTAACCTGATCGCATCGGCATTAGAGGGAAAATTTTAGGAGGTTCAAGTGCCTTGAACTTCTTGGCATGGACTCGTGCTCCAAAAGATGAGTACGATTCCTGGAATTCTTTCGGCCCTAGTGCCGGTTGGACATGGCAGGGATTGCTGCCCTTCTTCAAGAAATCTGCGTCGGTATTTTTGCCCCAGATGAACCCTTTCGCTGGCAGTGATGACTCCGCTGAGGGTTTTGACCCAGAGTATGTGGGTTTCAATGGCCCCATTAACGTCTGTCAATATCTATTGTTGATTTTGATCTTTGTCTGATATTGATCTTCGTTAAATAGACTTCGTTCAATGAATTTTACCCTGATCCTGTTCCGGTCTATTTTAACACGTTGACATCAATGGGAATTTCTATTAATGCTGATCCGGTAAGTTCTCGTTTTTTACCTTTGGGATAGTCTGTTTACGTCGTCTCAGGAAAGCGGAAATACGACGGGATTGAGCAATTGTCGATCTTCTATCGATCGCACGACAGGAAGCCGCTCATATGCTGTCACAGGATATCATTGTCTCGCGGCCCCGCGCAAGAATTATCGTGTACTAGTGAATGCTCAAGTAGGTGAACTTTGAAGTGAGACATTTCAAGTCATGAATGAGCTTCAGGCGACAAGGATCGTCTTTAATTCTACCAGTGGAAAATATATCAAGGCTACCGGTGTCGAATTCAATTCTTCGTTTGGCATCCTAACTGCGAAGGTCAAGAAGGAAGTAATCTTATCAGCGGGTGCATATAAAACTCCTCACCTGTTGGAACTCTCTGGTACCATTTTGCTCTCATTTGGAATGTACCTTCATCTTACGTGTTCTATATCTCAGGCATCGGCAATCAGACATTACTTGCTAGGTTGGGCGTTCAGAGCGTGGTTAATCTGCCTTCCGTCGGTGAGAACCTCCAAGTATGTGTGTTCTATGATGAGCTCTCCGGCCCTTTTGTAATCTTGCTTCGAGGACCATTACAGCGTGCTAGGGCAGTACCAACTCAAACCCGGTTTCCTGACCTTCGGTACTTCTTTCTTGTTACTACATGAGGATCTTGCTGAAGCATCCTAGATGAATTGTCAAAAAATGCGACCTTTGCAACTGAGCAGGCCGTCTTGTAGTATGTGATACGTTTCATGATTTACCTTGGTGAGAAAAGCACATAACCATTTTCCTTAGTAACGAAACACGATCTGGAATGTTGGCGGCGTCTAACTCCATGGTCGCTTTCCTGCCAATACAAAGTTACGCTAATGAGAGTGAAATCCAGTCCCTCTTGTCTAGACTTGATGCCTCCACACGCACCCCGAGGTCAGCGCTTCAGTCCGCCCAGTATGCGATTCAACGCGACTGGCTCCGAACTGGTTCCGTTCCTGCCACAGAATTGCTTCTATTCAGTGGAAGTCTCGGGGTAACTCCAGAAGACCAGAGGTTCATCACCATAGCGGCTGCCGGACTTGTAAATCTCTTTTATGCACTGTTGGACTGCTTCTGATGTTCTAATATTGAAGCACCATCTCTCCCGTGGTTCTGTCGTATGTGCCTTCTACACTCATGCAATGACTCTGAGGTTTGACTTCTTCGACACAGCATATCAATAGCAGCGATCCACTTTCACCTCCTCAAATTGATCCGAAGTGGTTATCTAATGACTACGGTAAATCTCATGCAAGATCATCTCCACTGCCGCTCTAATTTTGATGAATAAATATAAATATCGTTAAGATGTACAGTTCATGCTCAGAGCAATGAAGTTTGTCCTTCAAATTGGAAACACCTCTCCACTTGTGGACATCATTCAGGCAAGGTCACTCCCAGCGATGGATGCGGAAACCGATACAGAACTCATCGAGTATGTCCAACAGTCTCCTAAGTGTTTCATTCATGCCAAACTTTATCTGTTTAAAGGTACATAAAATCAACTGGTGGCGTAAGTCACTCACGTATCTAGCTGCTGAACAGTCCTGAGTTAAGTATGTCAACAGAGCTCGCAACATCCCATGGGTTAGTAACTCCACGCTCAATGAAATGATTCAATTAGTTCAATAACATTAGGAACTGCTGCAATGGCACCTAGAGACATGGGAGGTGAGTTGGCCAGAGTTCATGAACCACTGAGATGGCTATCAACTCCTAATATAGGTGTAGTGGACAGCACTTTGAAGGTTTATGGAACATCCAACCTTCGAGTTTGTGATGCGAGCATCTTTCCAACTAGCTTGGGAACTCATTTGCAGGCCACAGTATATGCAATTGCAGAGAAGGTGGGAATTATTGGTAGGATGAAATGGTTTCTGTTCTGACAAATATATAGTTGGCAGACCAACTTGTGTGAGAAGGGCTTCAAATGTGAACTTGGAGATTTTTAGTTTGGTAGATGCCCTATTTGTTTCATGTTGAAGTATCAGTCTGTATTTGTGTTCTTATTTCAAATTGACTGTATGTGTGATTCTTGAAGCCACTTTGTGTGGCCCTGCAGTTTGTGTGTCATTTATTCCCTGATTTTGGACTTGGACATATGGCCATTGAAGTTCCAAATCCAGTAATGTCACCAAGTAACCATTGATTAGACTCATATGACAGCTCGACTCCTGGGAAAGTAGCCATGCCTATGTAACAACTTCTGGGAATTGAGCTAAAATTTGTCAGTGCTGACCAACACTGACCTAAGAACAGCCTTTTAAGGTAGTTGGGTCTTTTTAACACTTTGAATAGGAAAAAAATGGTATAACAGATGGCTTTGGTTTATAGCATATGTGCAATAAATCCAAATAGCTAAAAAACAAACTTGATCTTTCTAGCATTTGCAGCTTTTTTCAGGCATGTACTGTTTTTGAATACACCTGTATTTTGGCAGATCTTTGAGGAAGAATCATGGTATGCTATCCATCCAGAGGGAGTTAAAGCTGACTAAAAAAATCACTGCCCCAGCAGTGCAAGGCCTGTTAAAATCTTTTGTTCATTCTTTAGACTTTTTGAATACACCTGTATTCTGGCAAATCTTTGAGAAGGATACATGGTATGCTATTCATCTAGAAAGATTCAAAGCTGGCCAAAGAAATCTCTCCCCAGCACTGCAAGAATGGCATGCAGTATAATCTTCTACTTATTCTTCAGACTTGAGAGAAAGAATTTAGACAACTATTCTTTGAGAGGTTTTTGCTCACTATTATTTATATAGATGTAAGCTTGAATATAGATCTGCATAGAGCAAAAACAATAATCAGACCTCAGAGGCTCTACAAACATAATAGAGATGACTTTAGTGACCTGTAGAGCACAAACAATAATAAGACTACAGGTATGTAAGTAAAGTATCCAAAACTCAGACATCAAGAATACATAACCTCCTGGTGATTTCCTGGTGTCTCAGTCACCACCAAAATCTGTGTTGACATACCCATTAAATTTGAGAGACTTGCCAGGCCATTTGGAGTATGAAATGGAATAATTGAGCTTCTCCTTGATATATCCCAGAATGTGGTTGAGTACATTTCAGTGGGCAGGCCCAGAGTTTGATTGGAAATGTGCTAATATTTCAATGGCATAAGACAAGTCTGAGAAGGTGGCTACTTGTGCCCAGATCACTGACCTAAGGAGTTTGCAGTAAGGTTTGTCCACCATGAAGGTCTTTTCTGATTCAGTCTGCGGGCTCTTAGGAAGGCTGCTTTGAGCAAGCAGACACTGGACACCTACTATAGCACAGTTATTCATGTAGATACCATTATCCATGCAATACAAGATCCAGTCCTCATTGATTCATTTGCACCCAGCATTGGTTCTGACCCTCTGTACCTTTTTTCCAGTATGCCTTTCAGGTTCCATGTAATAGGACTTGAATGCCATCAATTTTGTCTCAGCATCCTTCCTAGGCAGAAAAAATCCTGCCAGGTAGAAAGTTCTACCATCAACTGCCAGCATCATATATGATGTGCCTCCCAGCAACATCACAGATGCAGTGCTATTACCACTTTCAGATAGCATTTGACTAAGCCTTTTGTCCTCATATGGCTAGTAGCCATTTTTGCTATTATTTTGCTAAATACAATATCCCCAGTCTTGACAATAGCACCACTTCCATTTCTATCCACTAATTGTAAGGTGATGGTCTCTTTAGGACTGTTCAATTCTATTCTGGGCTTAGTCCAAGGATGATCCACCATTCTAGCTCATCTGACAGACCACCTGTTATGCCCTGCACCCTTCTGTCCCCCTTAGTTGCCTTCTCTGAATCACATGTTTGGACATTACTCAGTATTGATTATTGTTAATCATTCTCCATTACATACTGCAGGCCAATCAATAGGTATAATGTTAGTCATCATTACTAGCAATGTAGTATATAGGATGGTCTGCAGGATAGAATATCCTCAGACTGAACAATAGCAGTGTTCACCAGATCTATTCATTGATCTGACTGTAAGAGCTCCAGTGTTGCTACTCACCTTTTGCTTGCTGTGCTTGCCCCTCACCCAAATCTTAGCTGCTTCTTGCTCCTTCAACTCTCACTTGTCATGGGTGATGGCTTGCCTTTTATTGGGTTCATCCATGGAACACTCATCCCCTTACACTGATGGGACTATAAGCTCACTCAGTGTGGCCCCTTGCCTTCTGCCTTGCCCTCCACCTTTGTCTCTTACTAGACACTTGCCTCTTGCTCACTGTGCCTCTGGCAGCCTGCTCATCACTTGCCTCTTGACTCAAGTGTCAGGCCATGAGTGGCAGGCTTGGCTTGAACTATTCACAGCCCCTTACCTTAGCATTAAGATGGTTAGCATTCAGTCAAGGCTTCTAACAAGGATATTGTAAGGGGACCAGTCTTTGGACCATTCCACTTTGCCTAGCTTAGTCCATGGGGATTGGCACTTCTATCTAGCTGACCTCCAGACCACCTGGCCCCTTCTTACTTCCTCACTCTCTCAGCTCCCAAGCCTAATGGGTATATTGTGTATATTGTACCTGACACATGGTATACTATTGTTGATCATTGATCCTTCTACTACTGGGTCTGATTAGTCAATAGTTTGTAATCATTGGCCTCTGCTTTGTCATTAAGCTGTAGTCAGTGGCCTCCAACTTAGTCATAGGTACTTAGTCATCTAGTAGCCTTGTAGCATATAGGTGGACCTGGGGATAGGATATCCCCAGTCCAGACAATAGCATTGCTTCTGAGTTTATTCACTAGCATAACTGTAAGCTCAGCCAGTGTGGCCCCTTGCCTTCTGCCTCACCCTCTGCCTCTGCCTCTCATTGGTTGCCTGCCCCTTGCCTGCCACTGGCTAGCCCACTCATTGCTTGCCTCTTGCCTCTTGGTTTGGCTTGGGCTATCCATGGCCAACATTCCCTTACAGATATCTATCAACAGGGAACAAACTCCCCTTACCTAATACATACATCCCACTTCACCTTTTTTTGTATGCCTGTTTGATCTAATCAATGGATATTGTTCAATCCCATGATAATGCATTTTGTCTGTTCCTAATGCCTCAATGATGCATTATTGTCACATTAACTGCGGTAAATTTTAGTTACAGAGAGGATAATTGATTATATTCTTTTCTATAATTACACAGAATAATGCAATAAAATGTCACGATCGGCTGAGGATGCCAACAACTACATCCGAGTTGTGCCACGCGGAGCGGTGCCGACCTCCCCAAGTCTGATATTTTATCAGATGTGTCTAAAGTGTGCAACCACCTGATACCGTCACACTCGGCAATCAGCATTTTCCCGACATGTATAAAATAACCTTTCTATCGCACAATTTGACTAGTTCATGTCCGCAATGGGATTTTTTCTCCTAGCCCTCGCTCTTCTTTTTGCATTGTTGTATTGGTTCAAGTCCACAAGAACTCCATTACCTCCGGGTATGTGTATCGTTTGACCTTCCATACGTGCACTTATCATGATATTTTCATCAGATGCCGGATCTCTGGCCGGATTGACAGGACACCGTTGGGAAATCTATGCGGAACGATCGCGTATTCTTGGTTCATATGGCCGTTGATATTGCTTTTATCGTGTAGCTAATACTTTCATAAGGGCCTCTCATCTCGGTCTCGCACTTCGGCACTTCAATAGTAATCGTCAACACAAGGAAAGCGATATTAGACCTCCTTGACAAGCGAAAAACATACGCATCTCGCCCACGATGGCCTATGGCAGAATTGCTCGGACGCCAAAAGTATATGAAATATCCATTCGATGATTATGTGCCTCACTGAATGGAAACTCTCCTAGTAATGTCGGCTTCACCTATTATGGGAAGCGTTTAAAGGACTTCCGGAAAGCGCTGCACAAGTCACTTATTCCGACTGTGATTCTTGAATGTTGGAACCATCTTCTTCATGAACAATCCAGAGAACTTTGTCAATCGCTCCTTGCAAACCCAGATGGATTTCGTGACATCGTGGAAGGGTAAGTTGCGCGTACCTAAGTATCTCCCTTCTTTTTCACTCGAAGCTTGTGAACTAGGAATATACAAGAGTTCATTGTCATTCTCACTTACGGTCACCGGCCTCATGCTGATCATCTGCGACTTGCGCAGATGGTTGCACAACATACTGGAGAAGCACTTCAGCCAGCAAGGTGGATGGTCAATATGTTCCCAGCTTGCATGTTCGTTCACTTCGTTTTTTTATCTCCAATTGACATTTTCTTTTAGTGATATGGATTCCAAGATGGTTTCCAGGCGCTGGTTTTCTGGATTGGGCAAATGAAGGAAAGGAGTTGTTCTTAAAATTGACTCGAACTCCTTTTTATGCGGCCAAAGCTGAATTGGTGTGTGTTTGGTTCTCGATTTCAGTTGATGGCCTTCTCAATTGTATTTGTCATCTAGAAAAGTGGCAGAAAACGTGTATCATTTGTACATAATTCCCTCGACGATCTTGGAGATGAGCATAGTGCTGAAGAGGAAGACATCATAATGTTTGCTGCAGGAAGTCTTCTCAGCGGTAAGACATTTCTTTCCCTTCTGTTCGAACTCCCCTTTTCACAAGTCCTCTGAAGCCGGGACAGAGACTGTAAGTGCGCTACCTTATGACACAAATATTACCCAATTCCTGCCTAGATGACGAGTGTTTTCTTGTCCTTCCTGGGAACCGTTGTAAACCACCCCCGAGTCCAGAAGCGTGCGCATGAAGAAATACTCGACGTCGTTGGGTCAGAAGAATTACCTTGTCTCCGCCATCGAGACGATCTTCCTTACATCGATTGTATCATCAAAGAAGTCCATCGTTCTTATCCTGCCGTTCCAATGGTTACTCGTAGCAACGAAGAGCAAGATGTATACGAAGGGTTTCGTATCCCACAGAATTCGTGGGTTATGGGCAATGTTTGGTACGCTTGTCGCATGGTACTCAGGGGTTATAGTGTGCTGATGCGATGCGTGCTAATAGGGCTGTCCTTCACGATGAAAACACTTATAATGAACCAGACAAATTTATACCTGAAAGATTTGAAAGCAGTCCTTATGGAAAGAGTGCACCCGACCCGCGAGAGTTCGTTTACGGCTTCGGAAGAAGGTTTTTCCTCTTTTTTTTTTGTTTATGATGTTTCTTTGATGAACAATCTCAGGCGCTGCCCTGGTGTACATCTGGCGGACCTCTATCTATTTTTGATGGTAGCGCGCGTCTTGGCAGTGTACGAGATTGTTCCGCTTACTCCTGCCGACCCGCCACATCTTGAATTCGCCGCTTCATTTGCAATGTGTGTCGAATCGATTAATATGTCCTTTCATATTCTCAAATTTTGCATTTATTCAGGTTGCCTAAACCTTTCAAATGCAAGTTTATTCCACGGAAAAATGCAGTTCGAATAATATCGCAAGGAGGACCCAAGTAGTGCTGTACTTCTTCGAGACCACGAGACTACATTCCCATACTCTACGAGACATGGTAAGATTGAAGTATGAGAGCCATCCCTCGAGCAATAGAAAATAACTTGGCTTCATGTTGAGTCATGTTCATTCGAGCTTGTAACGGTAGAAGATGTGAAATCATCAACCATATCTTCGGGAATTCGTCAATCAATCCTGGGAATAAATAAGAAACTTGGAGGCTTACGTTAAATATGACGTAGCTGCGCCTGTCCGCAGTCTGAGTCCTATGAAAGTAGTACCGTGAGCCGACATATATGCCCATCAATACGTATGGTAGCCCCATGACCCAGTCAACATCCCAAAACCAACACAAAAGCAACGACCACAGCGATATAACCCCCAGGGTGAATGACCTCGAAAATTCCGGCGCGTAGATCGGAAAAGTGACGCGATCGACCATCGCGTCGCCTTCTACATCAGCAAAATCTTGCGCTTGAATAGTAGTGAGTATCAGGAACGCGCTGAGAAGAATGGCTTGGATTGAAATCCTGTCTAAACTGTCTTGATTGCCTGAGAGAAGAATTGAACAACTTTGAAAGTGCAACGACAGAATAGTCATCGTTTACCCATGATCCTTGTTGCCCCTACTTCAAATGTAGTGTAACCTCCGACGTTACAAAGGTTCTTGCCAACGGGATGGTTTGAGATTCCGACATCATCGTAGAAGAGTGTTGTTGCCACCAGCGTTAAGGTCACAAGAGCCATGTCTGCATCATAGTAGGTGGCTGACCAAATTATACATAATAAGACCATCGCCCAACGAAGAGCGAACGCTTCGCGAGTGGTTATTCGACCAGAAGGCAGCGGGCGCCATGGTCTATTCTTCGCATCCTCTTCCTTAGCTCGAACCTGATTGGAGACATTACATAGAACAAGATGAATCCAAATCCAAATCCATCCTTGAATCAGATTCGATAGAGATTGCACAGGACCAGTTGCACACGCAAAGGCAGTCTAAGAAGCGTTTCATCAATAAGTCTGAAGCCAATCCAACTACTCACAATAGGGAGAAAAATGGTCTTGTAATCGGTCCAAGTGAACAAAATCAACGTGTATACGTGGCCAGCGAGCCAAATGCATAAAGTCTGAAGAATTAATAGAAAGGGTCGAACAACGGAGTCAAACGTTTGTATGATGATACCGCTCTTCAAAACCTGATATGAGGGCGAAAAAACCATTTTGACCTCTTCCAACATTTCGATAGGAACTTCCATCTAATAAACCTCCAAATTGATGACATGCGTTCCTTATTGCTTCCGAGGTTTCAACCTGAATCATCTTGTATGACACATGCAAAAATTACACCAACTTTCATCAAGGTTATCATTAGTAGAAACACGTGGTTATATTTGATTTTATTTGGGGTACAGTACCCTTGACAGTGACCTAACAGCGCATATGCGCGTATCATGAGGAATTTACATATGTATGTAAATCAGAACTAGCTAGAGTATTTATTCACATAAATATGATTATCATTCAGGGCAAACCCTCGCAATTACGGCCGTGATGTTTGTTAATATTTGTTACGATATTATGGGAGATCACTCACGCAGAAATCTTGAAGGTGTCCATACCTGAGTCAGAAATGTTCCTGAGATCAAGGCTGCCTAGCTCTTGACGACGGTGGAAGGAGTTCGCATGGCGGTATAAGTACATAAAAACTTCGATTCATACCAATGTGACCATCGCGTCTTTGATCAACCCGATGATTTCAGCTCATCACCGAGTATTATATAATTGGATTGTCAAGCAGAGACTTAGATTAGCTCGATATAGTTTAAATTCATTATCATAAAATCTTTGAAATAACTCTGGCCTTAACGTGGCCGTATATATTACGGTTCACGTCCGTAAATTTGTCGTGCCGTGCCGTTCGGCAGTTTACAATACGACACGGTTCACGGTTGCGTTACCATTTCTTGTCTGTGTTTCTACAGCCGTGTGCAGTGAACGGACAGTGTACACTCCTAAAGAATGTGCAACCACGCGCCACAGTTGTCTCGGATTCTTCCTCCTGGTCGTTCTCGTTTGTATGTAACCCAGATAGATGCTTCGCCGCTTTGGATCAGAGACTCGGAGATTGTCTAGATACTGTCTTCAGGTGCATTTGCCCCTTCTAGCAAAGCCTGGACTCAGAAGGCTTGTACCCATGAAAGTGATTTCCATTCTGATGGGATCTATTGATCGCAATGTTGAATATGACGGCGGAAGCAATTCACTCAGATCAGATAATTGCCGTTATTTGTGCGACTGCGCCTCGCTTTTATTGAAATCCAAGAAAGGTCAAACTACTCGTGAGATATCCCGCGGGCCGAAATTGAGCTTGAATGGAATGGAATGGAAACCTCCGAGACGCCTGCTTTGTTGCTGAGCCCGAGCTATAGTGAGCGCAGATTCACTAATACGCGCGAAACATTCAATTCAATTTCTGGATATAATGAGTCCGTCACAAACTGAGTTCGTAGTTCAAGGTGTGAGTGCGTGAGCGTTGACAGAACGTGCCAGGTTCCTATCCGGCCTTCCGGGAGGAGAAAAGCTGAATTCTACATTCGGGCCGGCCGATACCCCGATTTCGACCCGCCAGTACCGTCAATTTGTCATGTCGCTACCATCATTTGGCACCACGAGGTCGAAGCAGGACTGTTACATCAAGAAAACCCCTATCACTTGTCGGTTCGGGTGAAATTTACAGCCCCCAACTTTGAGTTGCTCTTGTTTACTTGATTGGTAGATGGCCGCGCTTGCTGGAATTTGTATAATCATAGCCACACTTCCTATTCCTAGATCTCGGTTATGCTGTGCTTGCAACAGCCCGTATAATCGTAGCCACACAAGAAAATGAACATTTTAATGTAGGCTTAGCCTGTCTTCTCCGAACAAGATCAAGAATGAAATAGATGGGGGTAATTAGAAAGCTGAAGAAAACTTGGAGGTCGGAAATGCAGGGAAAACACTGTGTTGATGCTTATGCCTAATACAATCTAGTAGTTCGATTTTTATATGTCTATAAGATATGAAATAAGTAAAACGAAACTGCGATATGAAGAAACAGAGAATCAAGGTAAGTCTAGGATGAGTGACAGAATAATGAGGTGAAAAAAACAGACGAATGCCGTTGGTGAGCACTACCTCCCCCGTAGTTCGGAGTACCCCTTAAGTCGGACGAAAAAAGGTTTTGCGGCAGATAGCCACGTCGAGCGTCTGGAACTTGGGACACAGCCAACAATATGACTATTCACCTGTTTCCGACTTAATTCAAGTTCAGGAACAGTAGTGTCGTTGTCTCCAGTCGTGGGCGATGGCAATGGTCACTTCGACGGCAGACGGAGTCTGAAATTTCCTTGGCGCGTCAGAGTCGCGTCTTCGTAATTAGTGACGTCCACCCGCGGTGTGGTCGCCTATGGGGCGCCGATGTATCCAGTGCTCACGCGATTATGAGGAGCGTATCCAGGCGGCTATATGGGGGATTAATGAGGGGCAGTACAAGTCCTATGTAGAGGCGGCTCGAGACGTCAAGGTGAGTGACAAGGTTCGCCTTACTTGGACAAAAGAGCTTACCTTGCAAAAATCCAGGAGAACCCCAAGACCCTCAGTGACAGGTCCAAGCGGAAGCACCAATTACGCTGAATGGGCTTTGATTATTGTTATATCCACTGTATTCTCTTCGCGCGTCCAACTCCATATTATTTCTCTGGGAGTTTGAAAAAGGTGTCTGACAAAGTGTGACTAGATTGTGACGTCCGACTCCAAACTACGGTTTGGGATAGTACTTTCAAGACGGTGGTTGTACACGTCCCGGCAAGCGCGGCCATCAACCAATCAAAATTAAACAAGGGCAACTCAAAAGGGGTCTAACGTTATCAAGGGTTCACCTTTCTGATTCATCTTATGGGAATGCCCCTGATCACTCGTGATTTGACATGGGCTCCTTCAGACCATACGATTCCATCGGTATCGGCTGCTGGGGTTAGGTTCTGGGGAATTTTCGATCTTTCTGTCAACGGCGAAATAGGTTCTTAAGTGTTGTCCGTGCCACCAAAAACATCCGCTGGTCATATGGATCACCTTTCTCTTTTACTTGACCTTGTCTTGTATCGTCCTGTGGCTTCCTTGGCCACATTAGCTTTTGCCTGTATCATCTACTCCGCTATGACGGTTACTCATTCCTCAATCCAACAGCTTCCGTCTCCTGTCAGTATATATGGTGCCTTGGCTTTTGACTACTGCTTGATCAGTTCTTCGGTTTAGCCCGGCGCAGAGCTTCTATGGGGCCACGAAAAGATCGTGTTTGTCAATCAACCGGGATTGTCCTTCAGAAAATGGATCAAGCAGTTGGGTCTGGCTTTCCGCATCAAGGCTGCATTTGGAGTTCGTCGATTTTCGTAGTTTCCAACAGCTCTCTAACACGTGAACATAGGCTCCAGATATCGTGAGTGTTACCGACGCGCATGTATTCCTATGACATGATCCACACTCTGTCCTCAGCTGGTACTGAGTGACCCTGCCGCCATAACGTACATTTTACAGAAAAAGATTTACGATTATCGTGAGTAGATCTGTTGTTTGAATGAGGTCAATCTACTGATCGTCCTTGTGCAGATCACAGTTCTACAGTGCGACCACGTATTGCACGTTTGCTTGGAAAGGGGCTTGGATGGGTCGAAGGTGAAACGGAGCATAAACAAATGAAACGACTTGCTATGCCTGCGTTAACGTAAGTACTGTCCTTCTCGTTGAGTACTACAGTGACTCTTAGTGTCACAGTGCCGACAATGTACAAGCCATGTCAAGCGATTTGATGGACTGTATAGGACAGGTGCATCAATTACATTATTGATATAATTCTTGAATTTTCATGCTTACATGTCTTAGGTCGTCGCTGAATTGAAATATTTCGTCCAGAGCAAAGGCAATAAAACTCGGATTAACGTACTGGATTGGACTGGCAAAGCAACGTAAGCGTATTTTCCTTCTCAGGTAGACTCCTCTTTGCTAAATTTTCTTCAGTCTGAACGTGGTGGGACGTTTTGTAAGGCGTATATGATGCTCCTCTGTCGGATTGACTCCATGAACAGTGAATGTAGGCATTTTTGCACGATTTCGAGGGAGGTAATAGCGAAGACGCTCAGAAAATCTTGAACGCCAGAAAAGCTGCAGTACCTGTAGTTATGCAATATGTCGCATTCCTGGTAAGAGTTTCATAAGTAGGTCGAAAGACGCATGACTACATTCGACCTCAGACTTTGATGCTTCTTCGTCGTTTCCCGGTATTGAATCGTTTACCAATCGACGTTTTACAAAGTCAAGGCCTTGCGAAAAGAACGATTCAGGTGCGTTGTTTTTCGCTTCCACATCTCTGTCCATGATTCCTTTACGACCTCAAGGCTGGGGTTGCAAAAGAGTTCATACATCGGAACCAAATTCTTTTGCAAAGCAATCGTGATAAGTATTCAAAAGATCTCCTCAGCAGGTTGCGTAAGTCTGAAAAAGACACCATTCATTTCCTAATTCTTCTACCAACATAGTGAATGCCGCTGCTGAAGGACGTATAACTATGTCTGAAGTGTACGAACATGTGAGTTTGTATCATTCTGTATATGTGTATGGAGAACTCACGTCATCATCCTTTAGATATCTACTTTCATGTAAATTATTTTCGAGTGCCTGTGGAAGCGCGTGTTGACGGGCTTTAGAATTTCTGGTTTTGAAACTACTACCACAGTTGTCGGGTTCGCTGCGTGGGAATTGTCTCGCCATCCCGAGAAGCAAGCACGCCTGCGTGAGGAACTTCTTATCGTCAACGGTCAGCCTACCTATAAGGACCTATACGAGCGGCTGCCCTACTTGGATGCGGTTTTGAAAGAAACGTCAGTAATACGCTTTTTTGAGACAATGATGACGTTGAATTTTTTTTTTCAGTCTGAGACTGTATCCAGCTTTACCATACATGGAACGGGTTGCCACAAAGGATGACACATTGCCTTTGTCTCAGGCAGTTGGACTCTCAGACGGAAGCATGGCGCATGAGCTGCATATCAAGGCAGGACAGGTTTGTCATATTCGAAGAGCCTGGATACTTGTTCACCTGGTGGATATAGACGGTGATCATCCCAATAATTTCCATCCACAGACAGGACTCTGTGTGGGATGATCCGGATGATTTCCAGCCTGAACGTTGGTTGAAGCCTCTGCCTTCTCAAGAGAAGCTGTCAAGTGGTTGGAGCAATCTCCTTGCTTTTAGTGACGGTCCACGTAGCTGTATCGGTGCACGCTTGGGTAAGGTTTCTGACGCAGTGGAACTCAATTCTAACCGAGATCTTTCTTAGCTATTTTTGATGCAAAGGTTTATCCGAGTACCTATATTTCTTGGCTTATAGCTGATTTAATTCATAGATGATTCTTAGCTTACTAGTCTCGAATTTCTCGATTGAAGATACTGGAGGAGATTTGTCCCTGAAGATTGCGTCCAGCCTTCAGCCTTGGGTACGAGCCAATGAGGAGGATCCTGGTATGAATGAGCTTCCAGTGTGTTTAAAAGTTCTCTAAGGCGCTAGTACTTGTCTGGTCCTTTGTATTTGTAAAGTATAATGTACAGAGTGTCAGACACATCACAGGCATTAATACAAGCTACACAGGCAAGCAATAATGTTGGCTCATCTGTTGATCTGAGCTAGTTTGAATATGACTCTAGTAATCTGCCAGACAAAAGCTTGAAATTGGCCGGAACTGAGCCCAAAAAGCCAGCGGGCCACCACAAGCTGTCATTCATGCTTGGGCCACCTGTTCCAGGCATCAACAGAATGGGAAATTTCTGTTATCCCCTGGTGTACCATGAAGTAGTACTGATGTTATGAATCCATGACAAGCTTGATCATGCTAGACTCATGGCAGTGATGAGTATTCATGGCAGTTGTATTGATTGTAAATATACTGAAAATTTATTACTGCATTGTGGCTAATACTAGGACTGCCACTGTGTTAGAACTCTGTCAGCAGAACTGTTAATTTCTGGTACTTCTTGGTGAATTTCCACAGTCAGTGATTTCCCTGGCCTGGATTCAAGCCATGAGCCAAACCAGGCCAGGCCAGAGGTGCTAGCCTGGCAAGGGCTTTGGCTGCAAGGGGATGGTTTCTTTAGGACTGTTCAATACTATTCTGGGCTCAGTCTGAGGATGATCCACCATTCTAGTTTGTCTGACAGACCACCTGTTACACCCTACACCCTTCTATCCCCATTAGTTGCCTTCCATGAATCACATGCTCAGATATTACTCAGTATTGATTATTGTATGTCATTCTCCATTACAATACTGTGGACTGATGAATAGGTATAATGTTAGTCATCATTACTAGTGATGTAGTATATAGGACAGTCTGTATAAGGAGATGACTCTATTAGGCAATTCTGATGGGTAACTCCAACTCTATTCAGCCTTAGTCATAGGTGTAGCATCATCTCTAGCACATTTGATTGACTGGCTGCCAAGCCCTGCACCCTCCTGTCAGCATTAGTCAGCCCTTTGTAGTCATTGGACACCATTTCTCCTTTTGATGTATTGTTAGTAATTACTGCTTAGCATACCTGGGCTGCTTACCACATATAGCATTAGTCATAGCATAGCCCATGGATGTAGTATATAAGCTGGTCAGAAGGATGGAATATCCTCTGACCAAACAATAGCAGTGTTCTCTTGGCCTATCCATTGATCTCACTGAAAGAGCTCCAGTGTTGTTACTCATGTTTGGCTCACTATGCTTGCCCCTTGCCTAACTCTTAGCTGCTCTGTGCTCCTTTGACTCTTGTCTGTTGCTTGTGTCCACTTGCCTTCCATTGAGTTTATCCATGGAACACTCATCCCCTTACAGTCTGCAGGATAGAATATCCTCAGACCAAACAATAGCAGTGTGGCAGGCTGTTGATATTCAGCCTCACTGCAAGCCAACAGACAAGACAACAGTATCTTTGTTGTTTGTAAGTTAGTTTAGAGTTTGTAAAATACAATATAGATTTTCCCTCACCTTTGTTGTTTGTAAGTTAGTTGAGAGAACAACAAAGGTGAGATTCCAAATTAGTCTGGTGTGTAGTTGTTTGTAAGTTAGGTTAGAGTTCGTAAAATACAATATAAATTTTTCCTCACTTTTGTTGTTTGTAAATTAGTTGAGAGAACAACAAAGATGAGTTTCCAAATTAGTCTGATGTGTATCACATGACCAAAATCATCTCAACTTTACTTCTTGTTCTGTTGTGAGGATGCCACAGCATCCTTACACTCCTCCCCCCTCTGGAAACTTCATGTTCCCTGTCAAACCTCTACTCCATTCCCAGCCTCCCATACATCCAGAGCCTTGCAGTCTTCCAGTTCTGCCCTGGGAAGCCATTTGTTGTGGTCAGGCCCATATCCAACCCATTGTACCAGGTACTGTTTTCCTTGTCCATACTGTTGTGCATCAATGATCTTTTTGATCAGGTATTTTGCCTTGGCACCATCCTCTGTCACCACTGGCCCGGGCCTCACATATTCCCTGTTGGGGAAGAGAGCTAGATCATTGGGTATGCATTGCTTGAGTAGATGTGCATGGAACCTGGGAAAGGATTGGTTGGAATTGGGCAGGTGTAAGGTATATTCTGATCACTCTGGGAAAGTGACTACCATCTTGTATGGCCTGTCATTCCTCAGCATGAACTTGGCAATGCACTTCTTTCCCTTCCTCTTGTAGTTTCTCTGTTGGTGCTTTGTCAATGACATGACCATGTTGCCCTTCTGATATTTGTCTTCTGGCACCCTGTGCTTGTTTGCCTGGTACACCTGTTGTATCTTGGCCACATGTAAGTTATCCTGGGCCTCTTTTACATCTGCCTCCAATTTGGCCACAATCTTGTGGGCCATGATCATCTCTGCCAAGACTCCTTCAGGCATTGGTGCTAGCAGGGAATGACCTGCAGCAATCTACCTGTCTTCAGTTGGAATGGGAAAAACCCCATTGAGGTGCTCACAGTGTTCATGATTGCAAAACAGATGTGGGGAAGGGTTCTTTTCCATCCCTTCTAGTTTCTGTTGATGTGATACCTGATTGCCTATAGCACTGTCTTGTTTGTCCTCTTGCTCCCTCCATCAGTCTCTGGGTGATACAACATAGACATTTTTAGCTTTACACTGGTGAGTTTGTGCAACTCCTTCCATACCTCTGCCATGAAAAGATGATCTGGAGCAAATAGAGCCAGCTTCATTGAGCATGCCATTCACATTGTACACAGAAATAGGACAAGAAAGGGGGCAAGTGGTGAGGCAGTGCCATTGCATGTAGTTGGTGTCTAGGAAGAGGCCTGTTGCCCCACTGTCAAGCAGGGCAACTACACTTTAGGTCTGCTGGGTGTCCATTATCTTGATTTATATCTGTAGCTTCAGGTAGTTGGCAGAAGGGGTAGAAGCAACAACATAACAATGGAGAGGACAATGTTCCTATGCAGAAACATAGAGGTGTGGGTTAGGAGGTGTGTTTCCAGTGGAGACTTTAGCTGGAGAGGGAGTTTGTACATCTGAGGGGGCTTATCATTTTGGGCATAGTATTAAAGGTGGCAACAGATATGTTTGATTCTCTGGATAGGGGATCAAAATGATTAGCACTAGGCAATAGGGGTGTACAGGTCATCTATTGCTATTTTAAAAATCCTCCTTCAAGTCAGCTGGAACCTCCTCCAATACAATGGCCACCTCATTCAAGTGGATGGCTCTAGGTGCATCAGGAGAGAGGGCTCCCATTGCATCCCAGACAGCCAGGAGTTGGATGAGCAGTTCTTCCTGCTCTGATGCAGACAGATAGTGGACTTCTAGTCCTTGAGAAGAGTAATGGGCAAAATGACCTGCCTTTCCACAGCATCAACACAACAAGGAGGTAGAGGATTGCTACTGGGAGGCATCAACATCCATCAGGACTCCTTGAGATAGAAAATGCAAGGGGGCAACATGAGATGGACTGGAAAGAGCTGCACCTGCTAGAGCAGGCATGTAGGAGGGAACTTGGGAGGTGAACCTGCCACAAGACAAAGGAAATGTCAAGATTTGCATCTGCTGCAGCTCATGTTGCAGTTCCATCAGCTGCCACTGCTTACATGCCACCCTGTACCAGGTATTGATAAGCTCATCATTTGGGCAGCCCTCTGCCATACTGTTGGTGCAATGATAAGACCCACTTGTTACTGAGCACCATTTTTAGCATTGCAGATTGGACAGCAACTAATTATATTGACATGGCACAAGTCATGACACTCAGCACATGAGGTCTAGCCCCAAGGCTAACAACATAGCCTTTGCATGGGATTTTGGTGACCATAAGACTTATGGATCACAAGCTGCATCATATGGAGTTTGTACTCTGGATCTAGAACAACAAGGCCAAGACCTTTCTTAGCAACAATTGCTAGCAACATTTCCTGGCAACAACACTGTCTCCTCTCCAAAAAGGGATATATTGACAGTCATGTGATTTCTTACTTATCATTTTCCTTATTGAGCTTACAAACATACTTGAACAGTGTCCACACTTCAGGTATTGACATTGGAAATGCTCTTCTCTTGTGATTGATAATTGTATGCATCATATTGACCTTGCATACTTTTTACTTGGTTACCTGACTGCCACCTAGTATGTATTATAAACACTTTGGCAGGTGCCATTGCTGGTGGTGACTACTATTTCCTTTCTTATACTATACCTACAAACAGTATAAATACTGCTTGTACATAGAGACCAAAGACAACAAACAGAGTACCATTACCCCTTCACTAGCTCTAAGCTTACCAGCTTAAGATCTCTTTTTGCTCTTTTGTCCACCACCAACAATGACTTAGCAACAGCCTTGCTGACCTCAACTTTGACTTTGTGTAGTACCAACTATGGGTGCCCTTTGCATTACTTTGACTTAGAAATGCTAGCAACTATGGCTAGCAACTAGTTTGCATTCATCCCCCAGTCTCTTTGTCTTCACTTTCCTCTTTGTTGCCCAACTCCCCCTTTATTGCTTAGTTTCCCCCTTTCTTAGCAACTCTTTTGCCTTTGTTCCTTTATCCATCTTCTTACTAGTGACCCCTTTGTTACTGCCTAGCAACTTAGGCTAGCAATAGTGACTAGCAATAGTGACTCTTTTCACTTCTCTTTTACCCTACACCCTATTAGCTCTTGTTCTCTGGGATAGTTACTGACTTGCCCTCAATGAACTTCCTACTGCAAGCTACCCTATCTAGTTGCTAGTGTTTAGGTCTTTCTTTTTTTGGGTTTCCTGCACAGCACTAGGCAGCATAGGAACACATCAGCAATCTATGAGAGAGGGGTGGAGTCCATCTTGGAAGGTTAAGCAGAGTTGCAGACTATCTGGATATCTAGCCTGTTCAACTAAGGCACAGAAAGAGTCAATGTACCTGTCAAGTGACTGCCACTCTTGACCATACTGAGTTTGGTCTCAGAGGGAAAGAGCTGTGGTCTTGGCAGGGTCAAGGGGAAAGAACTCAGCTTGGAACTCTCTCTCAAACTCTATCCAACTAGAAAAACTCTTGACTCCTCCTAGGCATTGAAAAATAGTGTATAGGTCAAGCCTTGGCCTGCCTTCATGTAGAAGAGAACCCAGGCAATTTTCAAGGCATCAGAGGCAAAGGTTTCACCACACAACTGGATATAGGTGATGCAAGACTGGAGGAAATGTTCCCCAACTCTATGGTCCCCATCGAATATGTCAGGGAGCACAGGGCAAGGGAGTTTGGAGTGGTGTGCTCAAACATCTGAGCTATGTGCATAGAAGGACCTTCTTGCAGCTGCTGGAGGTCCAGGTGGAGGAGTTGGAGCAAGGGGAAGAAATTCTGGGAGGGGCTGAAGGGAAAGGGACACTGCTTCAGTGGTTTAACAGAGCCTGGTGAGTTTGGCAGTGTGGGAGGTAAGGGAGGCTTGAGTAAGTTGAACCTGGGTTTCTAGGGACAGCAAATAACTCCAAGCATTGTCCTGGGGGCTTAAAGCATGAGGGGGAGGTTCTGGAGAGGTTGGCTGGGTCATAGGGGGAGCACAGTGGGCACTAAGACACTAGTTGTCAGGTTCCGCTGACCCCGGGGGCTCAGCTGCACTGGGTGAGTCCTTACTAGGCGGGCGTGATTCCCCTGCATTGGTAACCGAACACTCGAAGACGTTCCGGGTCCGGGTGGGTTGCGTGGGTAGTTGGGGAGATGTGATCCAGACAGATCCGGGAAGGTCTGGAGAAGTCAGATTGTGGGGAAACGAGACGGTCTTGGCGGGGTTCAGGCAGAAGGCCGTATGGGAGATTTGCGGAAGCAAGGGAGTAGGTGGCTGTGTGATCAATGGGGACGGAGCCGGGGTTTGATGGGAGATCATTTGGAGCTGATGGAGTCCGGGACCGAGCGAAGAGTGAGGGTCGGACCTGGTAAAGGAGTGTTGGGGTTCGTAATCGTAATCGCGGAGTTCATGAGGTCGTTAGAGTTGATGAAGACTTGGGCACAATGGTCTGACGGAGTCACCGAGACAGCGTCGGACAAGACAATATGGAACAGGAGTAGATTCGAGTGGAGATACGAAACGATAATGAGAACGATAACGAAATGGAGACAAGACAAGACCGGGAGACTGAGATAAGACTGGGAGACTGAGATAAGACTGGGAGACTGAGAGTAAGGAGAATGGGACACAAAACACGAAACACGAAAAGGAAACAATCAGACCATAGGTAACGTTAAGCAATATCAAGACTAGAGCACGAAGAGCTACTCGATGACTTATATACTGACTACCGGAGGACTTCGGGGTACATCGGCTGTGGCGGCGGAGCTTGGCGGGGCTTGACGGAGTGGGCAGGTGTCGGTTGTGATCGAAGATCGTGCCACGCTGATACGTTGATGGGATCATTGGAGAATGCGGGTTGCCCCGAGGTCGTCGTGATACTCTGGAATAGGTCGGAGGAAGCAGGGTGTTGAGTTAATGATGGGTGGCGAAGATCGGGAATAGCGGGGGTGGTTCTCGGGGTTTGAGAAGCCCAGGGTAAGTGTCAGTGGCTGCGGGGCAGGCACCGAAGTTGGCCAGGGGGCCGTCGGAGTTAGCCGGGGAGGCGTCGGAGTTAGCCGAAGTAGGCGCGGGGCATGGGCGGAAGTTCGGCGGAGCGTTGGGGGTCCTTTTGGGGGTTCGGGGGTTTGATGGACGATGTGCGGGGTTTCAGGGAACGGGTCGTGACACTAGTGGGGGAGAGACTAAGGAACCAAGTAGAAACTCAGGCAATCAAAAAGGAAGCTCCCAGACCAAATCTAGAGACTTGTTCTGCTGTAAGAGCAACCTCTGGAGGCTGTGGCTCAATCACACAACTGGCAAAGGGAGATCCAAAGTCTATTCAGTATGGTATAGTGTCTACAAGTATACTACACACCTGGCAAAGAGAGATCCAAAGAGAACAAGTCTGAGGAATTCCCTAGGCCAGATGCTACACTCTAGGCCTTCAGACTTGTGGGACACAACTGTACAGTAGGACAGAAAAGATCACATGACTTGCATGTGCACAGCCACAGCTGTGCACATGCTGACCTAATCACATGACCCAGACTTGCATGTGCATGCACCTAAAACAGTGGTCCCCTGACACTCTGTTGGCCCCTGGCTCTCTGATGGATACTAGTTTGCCAATGACCCTCTCTATACCAGTGCCTGATATGTCAACCCCTATCATTTCCTATGCCTTTGAGAAGTATTCTCAAGGCACTCTGGTACCATGCAGCACTCCCACTGCTTGTTGCTCTTACCCTCAACAGGGAGGCTGAACACCGTTCATCAAGGCAATAAACTCTAAGAAGGGGGTGATGTGAGGGGATGGTCCCTTTAGAACTGTTAAATTCTATTCTGGGCTTAGTCTGAGGATGATCCACCATTCTAGCTCATCTGACAGACTGCCTGTTACACTCTACACTCTTCTGTCCCCATTAGTCACCTTCCATAAATCACATGTTTGGACATTACTCAGTGTTAATTCTTGTTAGTCATTCTCCATCACATACTGCAGACTGATGAACAAGTATAATGTTAGTCATTATTACTAGTGATGTAGTATACAGGACAGTTTGCAGGATGAGATATCCTCAGACAAAACAATAGCAGTGTTGACCAGGTCTATCCATTGATCTGACTGTAAGAACCCCAGCATTGTTGCTTGTATTTAGCTTACTGTGCTTGCTCCTTGCTCAACTCTTAGTCACCTTGTGCTCCTTCAACTCTTGCTCCTTGCTTGTATCTGCTTGCCTTCTGTTTGGTTTATCCATGGAACATTTGTCCTCTTACATTGGCCCTGGGTCATGAAGTTGGAGAGCCAAAGCCAACAGCACAAGCTCCAGCTTATTGGGGGGAATCAGATTGCTGACACATATTTGGTGGCTAATCATCTACAAAAATAATGCTGCCATATACAATTTACAAGCTACAGTTTGGGCCTGTATAAAGTGGCTCAAAAAGCTGTCCCAATGCTTTATACTTTTTGAAAGATGACATTGGCATGAAGGATTGGAAGTATTGAAAATTCTGGTTAAATCATGTAAAATACTATGGTATCATAGCTACAAATTGCATTTCAGTCTATATAATTCATTTTAAATCTAAAATATTCACTTATTGGCACACTTTGTGAGTATCTCTAATTTTGCAGGTTTATCCATATTTTAGTCAGAAATAAAGAGTGGGTTGCATGTGGGAATATCAACAGAGTTATGTGACCATGTTGAGTTATATTTGAGAGTAGTTCAAGTTGGTTCAACCACATCTTGACCTTCAACCACCACCATGAAAGCTACTTCCCCTGCACAATGCTCTACTGTTGCTTCTCTCCTTGCTTAATAATATTCTCTGCATCAGATTGAGGCTAAAACTGGTCTAGGAAAGTCTACTATTGGGATGATTGGTAGAGAGTTGGAGGTGGACAAGGAAAACCATCCTGGAGGCCATCCAGCTAAGCTTACTGTGTTGAGGATAATTGAGCTCATGTGATAGTGGAATTGACCAATCAGACATTAAAGTTTATTACATCAACTGATAGACAGATCTGTTGTAGCTATGCACTTCTTAGCACTTGTAACATTGTGTGCTCTGCTTCTTATGCCAGGTTCTCTGTCTGATTTCCCGACATACTCCACATGATAAACAGGCTATTTTCAACAAATCTTGACTGGGAGACTTGATACAGCTGTTCAGATCACCAATTTTATCAACAACATCATTTCTAACCCTGTCTCTCCTCAGACTGTCTGGAATGTGCTGAAGGAGGGGTTTTGGTCTACAAAGAGGAAAGTTTCTATGCTCAAAGCTAGACATTGGATGTCATCTTTTAAAAAGTATAAAACATTGGAACAGTTTTTTGAGCCACTGCAGGTCTTTGTATTTTGATAACTCAATGCTGAGATCCAAATCCAAACTCACTTTGTTTGGCAAGGTCTTTCAATTTGTGTGACTCAGTGTTGTTTTTTCCTTACAATTCAGTGCTGAATCTATAATATATGGGATGACCCCTGGGAAAGTGGCTGTGCACCTATTTTATGCAATGACCTTTGGATTGTGCTGACAGATGCTAACAAATTTAAACCCTTTTATGGTAATAGAATCAGACTTGTCTGTTTTGCCACTTTTGGATACATTTTGTTACCAAAAACAATACAGTAGACAACTTTAATCAATGTATACCATCATTTGACTATGTGTGAAGGGTGCCAGATAGTCTGCAGGCATTAAAAAGGCCAAATGTGACTTAGTGAACACTGTTTTTCATGCCTTGTGTGTTTTTTGACACAACATGACTAAATGATGGACATTTCCAAAGTTGTGGAAAGGAGGCCACACAACAAAGTATGTTTGGTCACATCTATTGATTGATTGATGGCTGACTAACAAGCTTATTAGTAAATCCTTAACCACATTGAGCTATTGATATATTGAATATCTCACCATGCAAGTCAATTTCAATAGTTTTTGACTGTTAAAATGCTTAACAATTGATGTTGTAGGCATACCAACCTGCCACCCACTACTCCTGAAAGCCAAAGGCAACAAGCTAGGATTCAAAGGAGACTTGAACAGCTACAAATGACAGATCCTGATGATTATCATGCAATTAGAAACAACAGATCTTTGGAACAGATCAATACTGTGGTTGTCCCACCACTTCAATTGAGGCCTGGGGGTATGAGAACTGGGGATATCAATCAATCTATGGGATCTGGGGGTTTGAGACCTATAGCCACTGTCTCTGGCTCTTCAGAAAGACCTACTAGGCAGCCAGCAGCTGCTGATGATACATTTGTATAGTGATTTTTGAAGCTGTTTTGCCTGAAGGGTGGGATGCTCCTTTACAGAATCTTATCTCTAGAATGGTGCCACCCCTAACTGCTCCTATACATAGAAGAGGCAATAGACTCAATCAGTCTTCTGTTGCTCAAGCTGCTGTAGTCATTCCAGAAACAGTTTTGCCAGAAGGTTGGGATGCTCCTTTGCAGAATCCCTTACCTAGAATGGTACCACATTTGCCTGCTCCTGTAGATGGAAGGGTCAGAAATGCACCCTTACAAGAGCCTATAATGATACCAGCTTCACTTGCTCCTTAGACACTAGCAATGTTGGAACAGCAACAAAGGCTGAAACAGAGGTAACAAGAGCAGTTACTGGCAATCTTGCAAGAGCAACAAAGGCTAAAGCATATTGCTATAGTTGCAGAGCAGGAGGGGCAACAACAAGAGGCACTAGTAGTGTTCCAAGAGAAACAAAGGCTGAGGCAAAATTAGGACAGGCAACAGGCATTAGCTATTCTGAGCCAGCAAAGGTTGAGGGAGGAAGAAGAGGTCAGTCAAAGACAACTTGAAAATGCCACTTGGACTAACAAAGTTTAACAGCATAATGATCTGAGTTCTAAATATAGGCCTTTGAATGCAGCTATGGTTCAAAGGATCTTTCAAGGCTGGGAACAGCAACATGAAGCTGATCTGGAAGAGGATTCCAATGATTTAGGTCCTCAGAATAATATACCTTCTGAGGATGACTTGGAATATGTTGATTCTGCTGAACATCAACCAGTGGGGCAATTGGATCCTCCCCTTGATAATTCATTGGGTCCTCAGGATGACATACCATCTGATGATGGCTTGGAATTATGTTGATCCTGCTCAACAGAGACCCGCAGAAGATTTGGGCCCTGCCCTACCCAATCATGCACCATGACCAGAGAATCCTGCTGAAAATATAACAGAAGAAGAACCAGAGCCTCCCCTTGAACTTCCTATTCCACCATGGCCTGGCCCTGCTCAGCCTATTCCAAGAGGAAGGCAATGTTATTTGATGGCACCACATTATCTTGGTCATATAACTGTCATATGTCCACACTCCCAAGCTCTACATTTTGATGCTGAACTCACCAAGTCTAGCAGAAACAATGCTAAATCTTGCATATGTTGCTGACAAGGCCAAGTAAATTTGCCCAGGCTTTGAGATGCTCCAGCAGATTTACTGAACCTAGAACTGGACATTCAAGATTGAAACACAAAAATACCATTGACTCTGTGGATCAAGGGTTCAGGGACATCCTGGAAAAGAATGTTTCTTTTGGTAGAGTGACTGTGGTGTTTGGAGGAGATCTTCAGCCAACTCTCCCAGTCATTCAACAAGGACTCAGGCAGCAGATGATTGCTGCTTCACTCAAGAGAGAAATTCACTGATATGCCAGAAGAAAGCAACTTACATTCATAGAGTTTCAGGGTCATTTCTGTGTCTGGAATAGCTTGCCATATCCAGGAAACCTTGATTCTTGAAGATCCAGAAATATTTGGATTACATATACCTGTGCTTGCAATGAGATCTGCGTTCTGCAGAACATGATATTTTCCGTCAAACATGGAATCAGCTACCTGAATTTAGTTAATTGACATCCTAGCTCATGTTTTGAAACTTTTGCTTGGAGCAACTTGGATAACATGAGAATACATGAAATATTTTTTGGTAATGAGATATCAGAGTGCTCGAATATGCCTTTCAATTTGAAGCTAATGCAATTGCCATTCAATACTGGACAGTTCTGAGCAATTTCCAGCAATTGTTGATGGCAAAGATATTTCAAATTCTTCTGGTGCAGTGGAATCTGATTCCAACAGAGTTCATTGAATGCAGCAGGAATCTCATCCACCTTGAGTGGTGTAGTCCTTGTGCACTGGGAGAATAGCCATGTTTGGCTTGGGACACAGCCAGTTGAATTCTTAGCAATATTCTTTCTGCTTCAACCTTGTGTCACTCATCCTCCTGTGCCTGCCAACTCATCTAACAGATTTGGTCTTGTAATGCAATCCTAATATGACACTCAGTCTTTTACTGTGGTGAAACCATCTGGTGTTGACTCACTGCTAATCTCCAATGTCAAGTGCAAGTTGGATCCAGAATATATCAGTATCCAGCATCTAGCCCCCAGCTCCTAATCTGGTGTCTGGCAGAATACTGCTGTGCCTCACAGACATCTTCCAAGGTTCTGCCATCTGGGAATTCAAGGGTTCTGATGGTAAAACTCATTTCAGTAGGTGTGGTAGTGATAGTGCTGGTCATTATCTGTTTTCACTGGGTGTTGATTCATTCAACTCCGTAGGCAACAAGCAAGCTGGAAAGAAGATCCCTGTGGGCATGATTTCTGTTTGCATGTCTAAACTCACCAATTGAAGAACAATGCAAACCAGAAAATCCATTTGTACAGCTATTTCCTGGACCATGCAAGCCCCCAGTGGAGGTGCACAGCTTAAACCTCTATAATGAGACCCATTGTTGATGGGTTTGGTGTTTTCTTCGGCCAAACTCCTGGATGTCTCTATGGATATCTTGTTTTCTGTGCTATCATTTTTGTAATCTGCAACTCAATGATGTCATAAAGAGTGGGAGGTTTTACTGCAATAAGCCACAAAAAGTTCTCAATGCAAATGTTACAGATCAATTCACAGATATAAAGACTACAACTGTGATTTCTGGATGCTGTGTAGTGATGCAGAATGCAAGAAGCAGACAGAGAAGAAACCTCAATGCTTCTTCTGCAGAGGATGCTCATGTATCCTGGCTGTTGTATTATAAACCAAGCTATGGTCCATGCCTTTGGCACAGGCCTGTAGTTCTTGCTAAGTCCCAGCCTGACCAAAAAAAGTGAGGTTAGGTCTTTAATGTTCAATTCATGTTGAGACCCAGACCCAACCTCACTTCATTCAGTTAGGTCTTCAATATTTAACCTAATGCTGGGACCCAGATCCACATAAAGTTGATCATGTGCAAAAACTGGTAAATGAAGGTCCAATCAAACATGCTTGATTAATTGCCCTGGAACTTGTTGATAGTATAGCAAAGGCCAGTCAAACTGAAAATTGTCTCCTGTGCAATGGAATAGGCAAATCTTCCTCAGAGGTATCAAGATTGATCCTTGGAATCAAAACAGTTGATCCTGAAAACTGTCCAAAACTGGAAGATGACAGTAGTAAAGCACAGAAAGCAAAAACTACTGGATTATCTGTAAGGGCAACCTCTGGAGTGATGGATTGGAGTCACACAGCTAGCAGAGGGGAATCCAAAGTATATTAGCAGAGTAGACAACAATACAAATCAGTAACTAATCACCTAGCAGAGGGGAATCCAAAGAGAACAAGTCTAAGGATCCCTGCTGCTTGGTGCAGCGCATCAGCAGGTGGCAGAGGCATGGGAACTACTGTACAGGTGACCAGAGCTACTCCTAACCCTAGGGCAATGGTTGCTGAGGTAATACAGAGAACTCCAGAGTTCTCCAGAGATCTCTGGAGTTCTGGAAAGAGCCCCAGAGATGTCAAACAAGCTGCAGAGGTGCTGGAACCAGTCACGGAGGTTGGAAATGGAAGTCCCCTGACATCACCCCCCCTCTAGCATGTGGCGTCTCAACATGCAGGGTAGAAGAAGTCCCTGATTGCTTGGTCTGCTGGCAAGATAGGGTAGATTCCTTGTATGGTGTGCAATGCATCTGGATGTCTCTGGTGGAACTCCTTAACAAGTCCAGGGGCATGTACATTCTCCCATGGCTCCCAGGAGATATCCTCAATTCCATAGCCTTTCCACTTCACCTTGTACTGTAGTCATCTCTAGAATAAATGGCTGTCCAGGATTTCTTCCACTTTGTACTCTTTGTTGTCATTGACCACCACTGGGGGCAGCAGAGGTGGCACATTGCCCTGGGATAGGATCTTTAGGGGCTAGGGTAAGTTTGACCACATTGAACACCAGATGAAGCTGGCACATCCCTGCAGGGAGTTGGAGTCAATAGGCCAAGGGTCCTACCTGTCGTTCCACTGTGAATGGCCCTAACTGGTAGTGTGACAGCTTCTTTGAGGGATGGGTGGTCATAATGTCAGAGGCATCCAGGTAGACTTGATCCCCAGGCTGATATCTGCACTCTGGGGTCCTCCTGCAGTCATAGTATTGTGCCATGTCATCTTTTGCCTTTGCCAGTGCAGCCTGGGCCTCTTCTTGTGACCTCTTCATCTGGTCCACAAATTTGTTTACTGCCTCATTCTCCAAGAGTTGGGCCCAGAGTTCAAAACCCATGCATGGGTGCTGTCCAGTGTTGAGGAAGAATGGGGAAAATTGGGTGGATGCATGAACATGGTTGTTGTACTGGAATTTAGCATCGGGGAGGAGTTTGTCCCAGTCATCTTGGTGCTTGTTGCAGAAGAGGTGGAGATACTGTTCCAACTCCTGGTTTACATGCTCCATCTGGCCATTGGACTGTGGATGGTAGGCAGTGGTGGTGTGGAGCTTTACTCCAAGCAGTTGGTAGAGCTTGCAGGTGAACTCCACCATAAATTGTGGTCCCCAATCTGAGACATAGGCATTAGAGAGGCCATGGAGCTTCCAGATGTTCCTCTGGTACAGGTTTGTGGCACCCATGGCAGAGCAGGTGGTGTGGGTTGGAATGAAGTGCACTCTCTTGCCATACAGGTCCACCACCACCATGATTGCATCATAACCATGGGCATTAGGGAGCTCTACAATGAAGTCCACAGATGCTATGCTCCATCATTTCACAGGCACTGGTAGCAGGTGTAACTGTCCATAGGGGAGTCAGTGTTGGGGCTTGGTCCAGAGGCAGAGATTGCAGGTACTAGTGTAGGACCCAATGTACTGGGACATCTGGGGCCACCAGTAGTTCTGTGATACTAACTCCAGTGTCTTCCACTACCCAGGGTGCCCTGCAATGTGGGAGTCATGGTGTTGCTCCACAATCCTCCAATAGAGCTCCGGGATGTTGGGGATGTAGATACAGTCTCAGAAGGTCAGGATTCTATCTCAGAGGGCCCATTCATCAGTGCAGACCACCTTAACACCAGTAGCATGCCCCAACTTCAGCATCTGAGCAGCCTGTGCCACAAGCTCCTCCTGTCAACTATCCCTATTACTCTGTTGGATGTCCTAGAGAATGTCTGCCTCTGCTCCATCAACAACTAGGCCCTCCATGGCTCAGATTGCAAACAATTTGGGGTGGAGGAGCATAATGTTACTGTTATCCCCTTCCTCCATTCTGTGGTCTGCCCTCTAAGACAGGGCATCTGGTTTCCCCATGCTCTGGCCAGGCTTGTGGTGCAAGGAGAAGTCAAAGTTGGCAAGGTAGAGGGACCATTGGGCCTGCCAGCAATTGAGCTTCTTGGCTGTCCAGAAGTATTCAAGGTTCTTGTGATCCATCCAGACCTCAAACTTGTGCCACATGCCTTCCAAGAAGTGCTGCCACTCCTCAAATGACCAGATGATGGCCAACATCTCCTTGTTATGGATCTCATAGTTCTGCTCCACTGCATTCAGGCTTTTGGAGTAAAAGGCCACTGAGTGCCACTTCCCATCCTCCAGAGATTGCTGTGAGAGCACTGCCCCAGTGGCAAAGTCAGAGCTGTTGGCCTCTATGCAGAAGGGAGAGTTGTCATCTAGGAAGAGGAGAACAGGTCTGGAGGTCACAGCATGCTTGAGAGTGTCAAAGGCCATCTGCTCCAGAGGCCCCCAGCTCCACATAACATCTTTTTCTGTGAGGTCAAACAGTGGGCAGGTGTGATGCAAGAAGTCCTGGATGAATCTCTGGTAGAAGTTTGTGAAACTGAGGAATGCCTGTACCTCCTTCTTGTTCTGGGGCTCTAGCCACTCTGCCACACCTGCTACCTTCACTGGGTCCATCTCTGCAGTTCCATGGGAGATGATCAGGCCAAGGTACTTGATCCAGGTTTGTTTGAACTCACACTTCTCTGGCTTGAGGTAGAGCTGGTGCCAGCAGAGGTGTTCCAGAATGAGACAAGTGATCCAATGGTGTTCCTCCAGCATTTTGGTGTAGATGAGGATGTTGTCAAGGTACACGCACACTACACCCTCTGCAATGAGGTCCTGGAAGATGTTGTTCATCATGGTCTGGAAGGTGGCTGGGCTGTTGGTGAGACCAAAGAACATAACAAGTGGCTCAAACAATCCCCAGTTGGTCTGGAAGGCCACCTTCCACTCATCTCCCTCCTGAATGTGCACATTGTTGTAACCCCACCAGACATCCAGTTTAGTGAAGTATTGTGCACCCTAGAGGTTGTTGATGAGCTCGGAGATGAGGGGGAGAGGGTAGCAATTCTTCACTGTCATGGCATTGAGTACCCAATAGTCCTGTACCAGTTGGAGGGAGCCATCCTTCTTTTTGATGAAGAAGACCAGAGAAGCCATCAGGGATTTGGATGGATAGATATAACCGGAGTCCAAGTTCTCCTGGAGGAAGGCATTGAGCTCATCCTGCTCTCTGGGCACAAGGGGGTAGACCTTACAGCTGGAGGGTGCTGAGTTGGGCAGCAGTTCAATGGCATGGTCCCACCTCTTGCACTCTGGAAGCAAGTCAAAGGAGGCCTTGGAGAACATGTCCTCAAATGCATGCAAGTAGGGGGGTACTACATCCCAGAACTCTTGAGGCACAGCGTTGGTGGCAAAGGCCTGGGCCAGCTGCTGGGATGTAGTCTGGCTAGCCCTGATCTCCACAACAGAGGGCAATGGATGGACAGTGGTAATATAAATTCAATCCCCCACCTCTATTGCTTCATCTAGGAGCTCAGGTTTGCATATACCACCAAACTCCCCTCCATGCTCCTCCTCCAGGGCTCTGCCATTGCTCTGATTGTCCTTGTAGAAGGCCTCCCTATAAGGAAATGCCAGAGGCAGGGGGTCCAGGAGGTCTAGATCAGCAAAGGGGAGAGGGCCAGCGTGACATGCTCAAATGGCTGCATGCTCTCGGACTTGAGTCCAATGCTCCTCTCTGGCCTCCACAGCACAGGTGGAGCACTTCCTGGGGCATCTACTCATGGTCACCTCTCCTTTGGTCCAATTGACCTCAGGGTTATGCTCTCAGAGCCACATGAACCTGAGGATCATGTCTTGCCTTCCCAAGCTGGTAACAGTGAATACAGCATGCTCCATGTGGTTCTGATAGTGGAGAACCAGGTCAACCACAGAGCTAATTGCACCGGCTTTGTTGGGCATTCTGTCAATGTTGTAGACAGGAATGGGCTTGGGAAGGGGCTGCATGGTCAGGCAATGGCATTTGACAAACTCCAAGTCTAGGAAAAGTCCTATTGCTCTACTGTCCAGGAGAGCTGCAACTCTGCAGTTTTGCTGGGTATCTGTTGTCTTGAACTCTACATTGAGGTGCAAGGAATGGGCAGACAAGCTAGAGGCCATCATGTACTGTTGGGGCATTCAGCGTGCCCAAGTGGGGCTGCACTGTCAGACCTTCAGAGGTGTGGGAGAGCTTGGCAGAGGCTCCGGAGTTAGTGTTTGTACATCTGGAAGGGGGCTTTGAGGTTCTTCTGTCTCAGAATAAAGGGCATTGGAAAAGGCAGTTTCATTTTCTATCAACAGACAAGAGAACCTGTTAGCACCTAGCAATGGAGGCATACACCTCATCCATTGCTTGACTAAAAATCCCTCTCTAGCTCCAGAGGTGAGGTGCTCACATTGGCTTCCTCTGGGGTCAACTCCAATGAGGGCTTGTTTAGCGACGGAACTCTGGCAGTGTCTTTTGCAGCCAGGAGCTGCAAGAGAAGTTCCTCCTGCTCTATTGTGGAAGGGTAGCAGACCTCCAGGCCTAGGGGACAGTGCTGTGCAAAGTGCCTGGGCTTCTTGCATCTCTGGCATAACAGTGGGGCCATACGGAGTTGTTGAGCCATGTCCACATCCATGGCAATCTTCAGGGGTAGGGGACAAGCAGTGGGGGCAGCTGGAGCAAGGGCTAGCACTGGGTGAGTAGGCATAGAGTAGCAGAAGTTGCTGACCAGAATGGTGCACATTGTGGAAGGGGGGTGGTGGAGCTCCCTCTATATCTCCATGAGCTGCCATTGGTCCTGAGCCATCTCATACCACAACACAATCTTTTCATCATTGGCATGACCCTCTGCCAGATTGTCAATGTGTTTCACCAAGGCAGAGTGCAAGCCATCCTGGAAAATGAGGCACAACTGGAGGCTGTTGGGGTAGGCAGCCTGTTTGACCAGGGCTTGGAATGAGTCGATGTACTCATCCAATGTATGCTTCCCTTGTCCATACTGCTTCCTGTCACACAGCATCAGTGCCACCATCTTGGCAGAGTCCAATGGAAAAAACTCTGTGCAAAAGTCCTTCTCAAAGGTGGCCCAGTCCAGGAAGCTCCCCACACCTCTGGGACAGCAGAAAACTCACAGCATGTAGGTAGAGGCACATCCAGTCTTCATGTATGACAGCACCCAGGCTATTTTCAATGCATTGGAGTCAAAAGCATCCCTACTGAGGTGGATGTAGGTGAGGCAGGACTGTAGGAATTGCTCCCTGCCAGAGTGAGCACCATTGTATGCATCTGGCAGCACTGGGTGAGGGATCTGTGGCCACAGGATCACTGGAGCCCCTGGAGCAGGTGCCATGGCAGGCAGAGCTGGTTCCTCAGCCACAGGAGGGGCAGAGCTAGGGCTTAGGCATTCTATCAATGCCTGGAGGGACTGGGAGATAAGATCCATTGTCTGATGGAGGGTAGAGAGTTCAGTCATATGGTGGGTGAGAAATGATTGTGTTAATTGCACCTGGGTTTCTAGGTGGAGCAGATGAGTCCAGGCTTTGTCCTGCAGGGCTGGGGCCTCCAAAGGTGTGTCTAGGTTGGCAAGCTGAGACATAGAACTCCACAATGCTTAATCCTGGTGGAGAAGTGACAGATAGCAGCTCGGAGGTTCCTTGCAGCTATGTGGGGCTTCTGGGCCAGTTTTAGGAGACTTGTTCTGCTGTAAGGGCAACCTCCAGAGTGATGGATCAGAGTCACATGGCTAGCAGAGGGGAATCCAAAGTATATTAGCAGAGTAGACAACAATACAAATCAGTAACTAATCACCTAGCAGAGGGGAATCCAAAGAGAACAAGTCTAAGGATCCCCACTGCTTGGTGCAGCGCATCAGCAGGTGGCAGAGGCATGGGAACTACTGTACAGGTGACCAGAGCTACTCCTAACCCTAGGGCAATAGTTGCTGAGGTAATATGGAGAACTCTGGAGTTCTGAAAAGAGCCCCAGAGATGTCAAACAAGCCATGGAGGTGCTGGAACCAGTCATGGAGGTTGGAAATGGAAGTCCCCTGACATTATCAGTCAAATACAGACTTGAATAAGCAGAGAACATCCTTGCCTGAGTAAGAGACACATATGAAATGGTTTAAATATGGTGTGAGGTTAAAATCACACATTTTACTGAAGCATGAAGATCAACTTTCACCCCAGAAAAGGGAATTTACCTTGAAAGTAGAGCCAATAACTGCTTGAAGAAAAAACAGATACTACTCATAGATTATAAAAATGAGGTCTTAGACAAATCTAGAAAAAGAATACCTGCACAGCTACTGTATGCTTAGAAAAAAATGCATGGTAAAAAATGCAGTGAAGTCTGATTTCAGTCATGATCAGTGAATGGAAATTACTCTCAGAAAAGGAGTATACATAGGGAAATCAGCTTCTATACAGGAAAAAACCATAAAATCAACCATCAGTCAATTAGGCAAAGAAAAGAAAGCCCACCTTAAAGAACAGAAAGCTACTCAATGCTGAGAAATAGCCTGATAACAAATGTAATAGTGGAGATCTAGTTATCAGTTTGATCAGTGATTCAAGATGACACTTACTAGTAGAGTAATACATGGCCAGGTCAGTGAAGCCTCTAAAATAGGTAAAGTCTATCAGGCCAATCAAAGCATTTTCTCACAGTATCAAAGCAGAAAGAATGTTGGAAGCATTAAGGTTGGAAAGAAAGAAGGAGATTTGGTGCAATGTTTTTGATGTTTCCACAATCAATTGATCTTTTGACACAAAGGAATTGACTAATTTGAAGCCAGCTGACTTATGTAGTTTTACATAAGCATTACATAAGAATCAAGAGAACCCAGTTTCTTAGCATGGGCCTGTAGCTCTTGCTAAGTTCCAGACCTAACCTCACTTCATTCAGTTAGGTTCTTGATATTCTAACTCAATGCTGAGATCCAGACCCAACCTCACTTCATTTAGTTAGGTCCTTGAATTTCATTAAGTCAATGCTGAGATCCAGACTGTCAGGGGATGTCCCATTCTCTCTCCTTATAGTTTTCCTTTATTCTACATTGCTTTTCCTATCTGCTGATCCCAGTTCCAGCTCTCAGACCACACTGGTTCTCTGTCTATAATTTCATATAAGAGTTTCCCCTTCCACATTGCCTCTTATCAGACTCCTGAATTGTTTCCTTTATTCCAAACCTGCTGCTCATTGTAGACCTTCCATCTTCAGGTCACAGGTACTTCCAACCAAGGGTTATCTGTTGATTGTATTTATATGGGGTCATATGCTGCAGGCCCAAAGATTGAAACCATTTACAATAGATTTCTGTTGTTGGGTCAGCACATGACTGGTCAACTTGTGGACAAGTCACATGCACAGGTCAGGCAAGCCTCAGGTCATGTGACTGATCAACTTGTTGACAGGTCATGTGACTTTCCTGTCATACTGTACAGTTGTGTCCCACACTTCCAAAACCTTAGAGTGCAGCATTTGGCCTAGGGAGCTTAGACTTGTTCCCTTTGGGTCTCCCTTTGCCAGGTGTGTAGTTGTACTTGTAGACACTGTACAGATCTCCCTTTTCCAGTTGTGTGATTGAGCCACACCATCCAGAAGTTGCCCTTACACAGACCCAGTGTCACTTCATTCGGTTAGGTCCTTGTATTTTGTTAACTCTGTGTTGCTGAGGTCTTACAACTTAATGCTGAAATGTTATATATAAACAAACCATGTATCTATATTACATCATCAAGAAAATACTACATGTCCGCTGATATATATTGGAAATGCTGGAAATCCTGAAAAATAGTATCAACAAAATAAATATCTGAAATGTCACACTTACATTTGTAAAGTATTGAGGATATCTATACTTCAATGTCAAACCATATACATTACATGCTGAAATTTACAGAGGTTAGCAACTTATCGTCTCAATCTATCAAAAGTCATGCTTACATTTGTAAAGCATTGAGGATTTCTTGATAGACAATATTAGCAATCTTTCTTGATGTGTTTTCTAAGTCTAAAATGACTTTTAAGTTGTATCCAGATTCCTGAGCAGCATGACATCAATCCAGTGACAGAATTGTCATCACAGATTATAGTTGCAGGAAGTTGTACTGTTTCTCCAGGCCCAAAATCTTTTCCAGCACCAACATCTGATAACCAAGCTGCATGAGCAACATTATCAGGAGTCTAATCTGATCTCATGTTGTGAACCAAGTAGTGAACTTGAATCTGATCCCAAAGTCTTCCTATTTTGAGTGAAGCAGCAATCATCTGCTGCCTGAGTTCTTGACAAATAACTGGAAGACTTTACCAAAGATCTCCTCCAAACACCACAGTCACTTTACCAAAGGGTGCATCCTTGTCTATGATGTCTCTGAACCCATGATCCACAGAGTCAATGACATTTTTGTGTTGCATTGGGACTTCATCCCAGATGACACCTTTGGTCTGGAGTAAAAGTTAAGCTAGATGTGTTCCTCTCTTAATATTAGCAATGGATGTATCTAGAGCAGGAATGGGGATTTTGAACCTTGGATGTGCAGTTCTACCACCCTCCAGCAATAAAGCAGCAATTTCAGATAATGTTACACATAATGCCACATCTCCACTGGACCAAATGGCAGAAGCCAAAGTGTTGCAGATAAAGGTTTTTCCACATCCACCTGCACTATGGATGAAAATGTCATCTTGCCCAGATTTTTTTCCACAGAATCCATAACTGCATTGAACATCTCTAATTATTTTGCATTGAACTTGACCTTGTTTTCAGCCACTCTTCTGTTCAATTCCTCAACATCATAATGGATTTCTTCTTGCAGAAGTCTATTCCCTAATATTGTTTGACCAGTCTTAGAATTAATTCTCTATATAATGACTGACTTACCTGGATTTACATTCCAAACTTGTGGAGGTTCTGACATGTTGGGAAAGCCTTGAAGAGACTTGCCAACATTCTTCAAGTTGTCATTGATTAGATGAAGGCCATAGTCATAGACATCTTCATCAGTAAAGACTCTATCTCTGTACTGCCAAATATTCTCCAATCTGTGTTGAAATTTATCATGAATAGAGTGCTTGAATTCATTTCATAGAGCCTCTGAAGTGGTAGGAGCACAGTGTAATAGGATAATGCAAAAGAGCTGTCTGAGAGCTGATCCTGGTTGGATTGGAGCAACTTCAGCAAGACATTGCCTCCATTATGCATCATCTTCCAAAAGACCAAAGGCTTTGCATGCCTCATTGTAAGTTGGATAGGTGTGGCCCTTGACTGTTCTGAGATCAGCCCATGATTTTGCATCCATCACAACTTTCAGGAGCATCCTAAAGTAGAAAACTTCTCCTTGTTTGGATGAAGCAAAGTACATCCTTCCAATAGCTGTTCCTCTTTGCCTTTTCTTCCAAGTCCTCTTAGAAGCTTCATAGACAAACTTGGCTGGAAAGTGCTGATAGGTGATGTTGTTGTTAGGGAATCTAGCATTGGCTTCAAACCAGTGAGTGGAGTCTTGTCTGCATTAGGCCTGGCAGCTACTATCTCCAAATGTTCATTATCCTGAAGTAAACTTCATGCTACACCTTCAAATGTACAGGTAATCAATACACAGGAGGATATTCTCCATGCATGTTGAATTCAAAGATGTGCCAGGAAGATACTGCTGCAGAAATGTATCTGGCATCTAAGTGTTCTTCAATTTCATCTCTTTGGTCTGCCTGTTCTCTGGAAATTTCCAAAGTGGTCCTATCATGGCCTTTGTAGATATACTTGTGAATGTTCCCACTGAAGCACAGACCTCGACAAAATTCCTTTGAATATCTTTTAGAACATTTGCCATCTACCATGAATTTAGCATTGGGTTTGGCAGCTCCACATAGACGATAGACAATGTTAGTAGTAACAACCTGATAACAAACTTAAGTAGCTGGATTAAG